>JBBDGP010000299.1:1877500-1885000 GCA_037952835.1 Lithobates septentrionalis
CGGCACTGCGTCGCTTTAACTGACAATTGCGCGGTCGTGTGACGTTGTACGCAAACAAAATTGTCCTTTTTTTTTCCCCACAAATAGAGCTTTCTTTTGGTGGTATTTGATCACCTCTGTGGTTTTAGTTTTTTGCACTATAAACAAAAAAAGAGCAACAATTTTGATAAAAAAAAAAAACAATATGTTTTACTTTTTGCTATAATACATATTCAAAAAAAAAAAAATAAATAAAAATGTCTTCCTTAGTTTAGGCCAATATGTATTCTTCTACATATTTTTGGTAAAAAAAATCCTAATTAGTGTATATTGATTGGTTTGTGTATATTGATTGGTTATAGCATCTACAAAATAGATATTTTGGCATTTTTATATTAATTTTTTTTTTACTAGTAATGGTGGTGATCAGCGGTTTTTAGTGGGACTGCGACATTGCGATGGACAGATCGGACACTTTTGACACTCTTTTGGGACCAGTGACATTTTTACAGCGATCAGTGCTAAAAATAGCCACTGATTACTGTATAAATGTCACTGGCAGGGAAGGCGTTAACACTAGGGGGGCGATCAAGAGGTTAAATGTGTTCCTTAGGGAGGTGTTTCTAACTGTGGGGGGAGGGGACTGACTGGGAGTAGAGAGATCACTGTTCCTGATCACTAGGAACAGCAGATCTCTCTCTACTTCCCTGACAGAAGCAGGATCTGTTTGTTTACATTAACAAATCCCCGTTCTGGCTCTCTTAAGCCCCGGTTCACACAGGGGCGACTTGTCAGGCGACCTAGCCGCCTGACAAGTCGCCTCCCGTTCTGTGCTACGGAACCGTTCTAATAGGAGCGACGCAAGTCGCTCCGACTTAGAAAAAGGTTCCTGTACTACTTCGGGGGGCGACTTGCATAGACTTCTATACAGAAGTCGTTTTGCAAGTCGCCGCGGAAGTCGTTTGCAGGTCGCCTCGCTGAGGCGACCTGCAAGTCGTGCCGCCCCTGTGTGAACCGGGGCTAAGAGCGATCACAGGTCACCGGTGGACATTGCGGCCGCTGGCAACGCGCATTGGCTCTGGTGTCGTGACGCGAGCTTGCGCGTGCGCCCCCTAGAGCTCTTAAAGTGGCTGACATACACCTACGGCAATTCGCGCAGCCGTGCCAACCTGCCGCAGTATAATGATGGCAGCTGGTCAGCGAGTGGTTAAAGGAGAAGTACAGCCAAAGCTCATTTGGCTGTACTTTTCCTGTGGTTCACAGGAGTGCAATTTGTTCTGCAATCCTGTGACCTGTTTTCAGCAGACAGCAGGCTGAAGCCTGCTGTCAGCTGACGTCACAGAGCCGCTCTGGGCTCAGGCAAGATTGCAGCAATGGATTTGGGATCCGCCCCATGCCTGGACCGCCACCCGGCTCAGCGAGCCACTAAGAGCCTGAGCCAGCCGCTCCCGCCCCCTCCTCAGCCCAGAGCTCCAGTGGGCGCAGGAGGGGAAGAGCAGAAAGCGGTGACTGACAGTCAGCAGCTCTCTGCTCGGGGAGCTGTGAGAACTGATCGATCACCGGTGTTTGATCGCTCGGTTCTCAGTGTTAGAGGCTCTGGGGGACAGATGCAGTTTCCGCCTAGGTAAGTATGAAATCTTAAAAAAAATAAATAAATAAATAAATATATATCTCTTTTAATTTGTTAGTCAAACCCAGACAGCAAGGAATTGTGCTGCAAGTTTAAAAATGACTTACTAAGCTATTGCTAGACTTGTCGGGGTTCATAGGTTTGTTACACAATTGCAGTAAATCCGCATTGCACAACTCCAGATCAACTTTCTGTGCAAAGATTCTGCAAGTCTGCTGCAGAGTCTGGTTCCGTTATGTTGTGCAAAAGAACAAAATAGAGACCACAGAAAGTGGGACTTTTTAGGCACCGTATCGAACACACAAAATCGTAAATATATGTAAATATTGTCTTTTATTAGAAAAGGGTTTAAAAACAAATTAAAACCATTAAATAGCATTAACCCAAACTAGTGCGTGAGCATACACACCCCCTGTATACAAGTAGGGAGCCTCCAAAGCATTGACGCTGGCACCTACGTAATGAAACAAACACGGTCGGTCACCAAGGACAAATAATATAACGGGGGGCTATCATCTCTGTAGAGGGGTGCGTTGCCTCACACTAGGCGGACAGTGCTGTGCTCAACATGTTTTGCTTTGACAATTAACGCTTCTTCTTCGTTAATTACAGTGTTAAACCCTGTTCAAGAAAAAACTGGAGTTCCAAACATGACATTTTCAACAAATGTATTAACATACCGAATACTCAGAAATAAACCTAAAGTACTTACAAGCAAAATGTCTGGACCACAAAAGCGAGGAACAGAGCCAGTGGCAGCAATGCCCCCCCCCCTCCCCCCATATGATTACAAGTAGAAATAGGGATACACCTATGTAAGTGTGTAAGTGGCATATAAGGTATAGTGTTACTACACAAACACAAACAACCAGGGGCGGACTGACAACTCATGGGGCCCCCGGGCAATAGGAGATTATAGGGCCCCCGGGCAATAGGAGAAGATTATGGGGCCCCCAGGCAATAGGAGATTATGGGGCCCCCAGGCAATAGATTATGGGGGCACACAGTATACACACATACAATATACACACACAGACAAACAATATACACACACAGTATACACACACAGTATACACACACTGAAAAGGTACTGGAGAGGCGGGGCAGCTATAATTTTGGGATTTTTTTAAAAACACAGATTTTTACATACCGTCCCTGGTTTTATTTAGGCTGGCAACCCTGATGGGGCCCCTTAGTGGCATGGGGCCCTCGGGCAGTGCCCGAGTGCCAAATGGTCAGTCCGCCCCTTCAAACAACCCTGTCTCTCAGAGTATATCCATAAAAGTTAGACTTACATAGTAGAATTGATGGATATGTGTAACACTTACAACAAAGGGTTATTATATATCGATATCCAGGGTTTATTGGGGGTAGCGACTTCATCTTCCCATGGTATAGAACAGTGATGGTGAACCTCGGCACTCCAGATGTTTTGAAACTACATTTCCCATGATGCTCATGCACTCTGCAGTGTAGTGGAGCATCATGGGAAATGTAGTTCCAAAACATCTGGGGTGCCAAGGTTCGCCATCACTGGTATAGAGTGTAACGATAGAATTGTCCAAGGATGTTGTGCAATATTCCTCCCACCACCGGGGTCACTGTGGCTGAATTTTCATGCTGTAGACTTGCAGAGCTCTGTAGACTCACCACTGCGACTTTGCTCTTGCTAGAGACTCGCCACGCAAATTTGCTACAAATTGGAAAAGTGTCAACTAGAACTTGTGCTACAAGTGCTCTGCAAGTGTGCAGCTTGCCAGTGAAAATGTGCAGCAAGTTAACAAGACTTATAATTCAGCACTGCCACAAATTTGTAGCAAGTTATCCTTGCTATCTGGAAATCCATCTAAATATGTCGGTGCATCTAACAGGTCCCTCTCCCCAGGCTGACAATGCTGCTGTCCAAGGCTCCATGCACACTGGACGTTAAAATAATGTTATAAAAATGCCAGTAGCTTTGCAGTGAGTCTGTCAACGTGTTTTACAGTTTTTGCAATAGCATTTATTAGCGTTTTTTAGCGTTTTTCCATGTCAGCATTTTTTAGCGCTTTTTTTTTTTTCCCTTGTTTTTTCAATGGATCAAAAACTTTAAACACTGGTGAGCCAGATTTTTGAGCGTTTATCGGCGTTTATGAGCGTTTGGCGTTTTTTGTGGTCAGGAAAACGACTCCTGAATGCGATTTTATGGTGTTCAGAAAACAGCCCGTAAACTCCACTGCTGATAAACGTCCAAAATCGTCCATGTGTGCATGAACACATAGGATAACATAGAGGGGAATTTATGGGCTGTTAAAAAAAAACGCCCAAACTCTCAAAAATGTCCGTTTATGAGTTTCAGTGTGCATGGAGCCTTAAGGTGTCTCTGTTGTTTTTCCATCCAGAGTAGAGACATCCTAAGACACGAAGTGTGTTACTGGCAAAGGGGGAAAAAAGCCTAAAAAAAAATAATAAATAATGCAGCCACCACATCTAATGATTTGTAAGCTGCAATTTATTACATTTTTGGTTTGGGGTTTTATACAACTTTAAAACCAAGCCGTCAGTCCTTTTAAACTTCTAAAAATGTAAAAAATCCTCTTTGAGGCCCCATTCAAACCTCAGCGTTTTGTAGCTTGAAGCCTGAAGCTCCAAAACGCTGGAGAGAAAAAAATCTATGATTCTCTATGGAGATGGTTCACATCCATTTCCACTCCAAAATGCCTGAAGCCAAAGGCCTGAAGTTCAAACAAGTTCCCGGAGCTTTTTTTGTCGCTCGAATCGGGCCGATTTGGGTGTTTTTAGAGCGTTTGTATCCCCATAGAAATGAATGCACGTTTTTGCGCAATTTTCTGCTCAAATGAAAAAAGTAAAAAATAAAATAGTAATAATATATGAATAAATAAATGTAAAATAAATACACAAATAACTAAACATCATCATAAATAAGTAAAATAAATGAATAATATGTGATAATACATTAATAAATAATAATTGACCTCTAACCTTAAAAAATATTAAATACATTATTATTATGATTATTATTAATAATAATAAAATGACAACACCCAAACTCGAACAAAAAAATGCATTACAGTGAAACCTTGGATTACGAGCATAACCCGTTCCAGGAGAAGGCTTGTTATCCAAAGCACTCGCATATCAAAGCGAGTTTCCCCATAGAAGTCAATGGAAACGAAGATAATTCGTTCCACGTTGACTTCTATTGCATGCAATACCGCATGTGGCCAGAGGTGGGGGGGCGCCGGAGAGCCTCAGAAATACTCGGGGACAGCTCGGCTGAACTCGGAAACCCTCGGAAAGGCTCGGGAACAGAGTATTTCCGAGGGTTTCCGAGTATTTTCCGAGTAATTCCGAACGGCTCCGAACCATTTCGAGTGTCACCAAGGTTCCACTGTATTAATAATAATAATAATAATAATAAAAATAATAATAATAATATATTTTTTGTGTTAGGGTTAGGGTGTTTAGTTATTTATTATAATTTTATTTTTTAAGGGGTAAGGGTTAAAGTTAAGGCTTCATTACCGGATTTATCGGCATATAACACGCACTTTTTTCCCCTTAAAATCAGGGGAAATCGTGAGTGCGTGTTATACTCCAAACCGCTGCCCAAATAGAGGGTAAGGAGGGAACGAGCGCTGCCCAAATAGACAGAGCCGAGTGTACTGTGTACTAGGCTAGGCTTGGCTCCGCTCGCAGTCACGCCCAGTCCCGCCTCCTAGCATTTACGTCCCTCTATTGGACCGAACTTGTGTCCATCAGAGGAGTCGGGCCAAGGGGCGGGACTGGGCGGGACTGCGAGACGAGCCGAGAGGAGCCGAGTACATAGGACATCCGGCTCTGTCTATCTCGTCGGCGGTAACATTTAAAAACAAACATGCTGCAATTTCGGACAAGGCTGCAGATGAACACTGAGAAGGCTGCATTGATGGGCATTTAAAATGTAATTTTTTTTTCCTTAAACTTCCCTCCTAAAAGTTTTTTTCCTTAAACTTCCCTCCTAAACTTGGGGTGCGTGTTATACGCCGATAAATAAGGTATGTATTTATTGTTACTTTGTATTAATTGATTGAATTTATTTATTTTTTATTTATGATTCTTATTTATTTGTGTATTTATTTTACATGTATTTATTCATTTATTATTATTCATATAATAATAATAAATAAATTAAAAAATAAATAAAATAATAATAAATAACCCTAACCCCAACTCCTAATCCTAACCCTAACCTAAACTGAAACTGGAACTGGAACCTCTTATCCTAACGAAAAAACATTATAATAAATGAATAATAATAAAAGAAGAAATAAAAGCTAATGGAAAAGCTAAAAAAGCTAAAATACCTAGCAACAAATGATGCAACAGATAATAGTCTTCTCTATTGGCTAATAAAAAAAATGCCAAAGCCCAAAAACGCTGCATACAAACTCGCAAAAATGTGCCACAAACGCCAGAAAAGCGCTCAAAGACGCTGCGCTCAGGTGTGAATGCAGCCTTACAGCAAGCACCCCAAGGATCTCCTTTTACCCCCCTTTATGAGTCCTAGGTTTTTTTTGTTCTATTTCAGAGATGTCTTGCTTTTGCATCCTATAACTTTTAGCTTCTGTAGTCTACCCTTACACATTTTTTGATGGAGACACAAAGCGCTTTAATTTGATAGTGCATTAAAAGTGTATTTATAGCCCAAAAAAAATTTCAGTTTTGGATAGCTTAAGGAATCTTTGTCCTGCTGGGGGGGGGGATTTCTCTTCACTTCCTGTTTTGGAAAACTAACAGGAAGGTTAAAAGAATTCCACTAAGGTAAGGGTAATTTTTTATTTTTTTTTTAGATGTTTGACACCAGAACATTTGTCCCCATTAGAAGATTTCCGCTCACCTCTTGCTCTCGAAGAGTGATCACCATGATAAACAGAGGGGTGAATCTCCCCAACAGGGATACAGACTGGAAAAAAAAAATTGACAGAGGACCAAAACTAAAAACCCGTCTTGCACTTACATGAACTTTAAATTTAAATGTTTTTATTTTCAATGTTTCGCTTAGGAAGAAAGTGAAAATTGAAAGAAATGCTCTTTCCTTTTATTTTCCCCAAAGCAACCTTTACAAAATTTGCCCGTCCCAATATTTTCCCCAAAACATAATTGACATTGGGGGTTATTTACTAAGGGCAACTCCACTTTGCACTACAAGTGCACTTGGAAGTGCAGTCGCTGTAAATCTGAGGGTGACATGCAAGGAAAATAAAAAACAGCACTTTTGCTTGTATATGATTGGATGATAAAATCAGCAGAACTTCATTTCATTTCAGATCTTCCCCTCAGATCTACAGCGGCTGCACTTCCAAGTGCACTTGTAGTGCAAAGTGGATTTGCCTTTAGTAAATCAACCCCAAAGTCTTCTAACTAAGGTCATATCAAATAAGTGAGACTTTATTGTAGTGTAGCAAGGTATTGTAAAGTTCACAGAGAAAGTGCATTCTAATTTATGAGAGCTTTTTTCCCCTTCCAAATCTACATTGTGGCGTACATAGAAAAAATACAATGAGTTTGCATAAATTGTTAGCATAATATTAGGAAAAAATCTAGTTGGGTTTGTGTGGAAACAAATTAGCACAATGGTGACCTTTTTACAAGTTTACAATTGCTGAAATTCCAAATGAAATTGCACTTGCTTAGGTGAGCAATTGACACTCAAACAGTAAACATCAATGTCATCCAGAGCCAAGGCTGCTAATAGAGGGGGGGGGGGGGGGGGCACGTGTAGGGGGCTCCAACCAAGGAGTTGTTGCTGCTGTTTAGTAGCAAGTATAACTCGTTGGTACAGGACCCCAAACAAATGACTTATTAACTTACTGTATAGTAACAGCCAGGGCTTTAAACCAAACGGAATG
>JBBDGP010000299.1:1890000-2020000 GCA_037952835.1 Lithobates septentrionalis
CGCTGTCCCATTGATTTCAATGGGTAGGAGCGGTAAAGGAGCGGTATACACTCCGCTCCTTCACCGCTCCGAAGATGCTGCTGGCAGGACTTTTTTTACCGTCCTGCCAGCGCGTCGCTCCAGTGTGAAAGCCCTCGGAGCTTTCACACTGGAATAAAAGCAGAGGCACTTTCGGGTCGGTTTGCAGGCGCTATTATTAGCGCAATAGCGCCTGCAAACCGCCCCAGTGTGAAAGGACCCTTAGAAACAGGACCTGCTGTTGTCTGTAAGTTCTTGTTGTGACCTGTTGGTCAGACCCAGGGCTGCTGATAAGGCACTACAACTAGGGTTGCCCCCTTTTCTTCAAGTCAAACCCGAAAACTTTAGCGGCACACAGCATTTTATTTTTTTATAGCATGAAATATACATATATTTTGCAATTAACCACCTCAGCTCCGGAAGGTTTACCCCCCTACCTGACCAGGCCATTTTTTGCGGTATGGCATTGAGTTACTTTTACTGACAATTGCGTGGGTTTGCGACGCTGTACCCAAATAAAATTGATGTCCTTTTTTTCCCATAATTATAGCTTTCTTTTGGTGGTATTTGATCACCTCTGCGGTTTTCATTTTTTTGCGCTGTAAACAAAAAAACACAGACATTTTTGAAAAAATATATAATTTTTTTTTTACTTTCTGCTATAAAACATATCCAATAAAAAATGTAATAAATCAAATTTCTTCATTAATTTAGATCAATATGTATTCTGCTACATATTTTTGGTAAAAAAAAATACCAATAAGTGTATATTAATTGGTTTGCGCAAAAGTTATAGCGTCTAGAAACTATGGAATTGATTTATGGACTTTTTATTGATTTTATATTTTTTCACTAGTAATGGCGGCGATTAGCAATTTTTAGCGAGACAGCGACATTGCGGCAGACAAATCGGACACCTGACACTTTTGACACTTTTTGCGCAGCCATGCCCCTGACCCGACTGTTATGCCGCGTACACACGATCGGAATTTGCGGAAACAAATGTTCGATGTGAGCTTGTTGTCGGAAAATCCGACTGTGTGTAGGCTCCATCGGACATTTGCTGTCGGAATTTACAACAACAAATGTTTGAGAGCTGGTTCTCAAATTTTCCGACAACAAAACTTGTTGTCTGAAATTCCGATCGTGTGTACACAATTCCGACGCACAATATTCCACACATTCTCGGAAACAAGCAGAAGAGCCCCACTGGCTTTTGAACTTAATTTTTCTCGGCTCGTCGTACATCTTGTACGTCACCGCGTTCTTGACGTTCGGAATTTCCGACAACATTTGTGTGACCGTGTGTATGCAAGACAAGTTTGAGCCAAAGTCCTTCGGGAACAAAATTCATGGTTTTGTTGTCGGAATGTCCGATCGTCTGTACGCAGCATTACAATGACAGCTCCCAGGTTCCCCGCGGCACACCCGCAAATGTGCCCCGGCACACAGTTTGAGAAACACTGTCTTAACGGAACAAGCTGAAGTTAGAACCATGCACAGCTGCACCAGATTTTGCACTCTCCACTTTTAGTAAATCAACCCCACAGTGTTCAAATCTAGTTTACAGCTGAGAATGAGATCGGCCAGCTCAGTACAGATAAGTTCCCTTGCCGGTACTCCTGCAGCAGCGGGCATTTACATAATTTATATTGCTCCCCAAATCACCACACGAGCCTGAGCGGCACACTAATTTATTGTGGGTCACAGTGGTCATGATGGTGGAAGGCAGTGGATTGCCTCGCACTATGCTGCGCTGAAAAAAAAAAGCACTGCACGTAGTACTTCTTTCACAGCACGCTGCCCACACACCACTGTGGTGACATCTTGTCTGTTCATGCGGTGGAACTGTGCTGAAATAGTCGCCCAATGCAGTTCTACTGTATGTGGTGTAAATACACCGTTATGGTAACCATCAAGGGCTAACTCCACCTTTTGCCTCATTCATACAGGCACTGAAAATAGATGATCTGATCACACTATAAACATTTGTCCTTTGCTGATCAACACAACTTACAATTGTTAAAACAGGGAGCGGATGGAGGTGTACACATGGCATCATTAGTGTTGCCTCGAGTTGCGAGGAGGCGAAAATAATATAATAACATGGTTGCAAGTAGAGCTTCATAGTTCCCAACTCTCCCTGATTTCGAGGGACTGTCCCTGATTTGGAGCAATGTCCCTCTGTCCCTCTGTCCTCCTCATTTGTCCCTCATTTTGGTCTGATCTATATAGTTGTATATAAAATGCACTTTTTATCTTTCGAAAAGTGTTTTGCAGTACTAAACCTTCAATCCAGTGTCTAAATTGCTGCATTTGTAGATTTCAACAGCCAGTATAAAGGAATAGTAGTGGTTAAAAAAAAAACACTTGTAGGTTTAACTATTTTTTTTGTATCATCCCCCTTTAAGGGGGCGTGGCAGGTGGTGTGTCCTGTACCTACTGTACATACTTTTGCTAATAGGTGTCCCTCGTTCCCGTCTTAAACAGTTGGGAAGTATGGAGCTGCGTAATTCTGGCTAAAATGAGAATCACAATTTTTTTGCTTAGAATAAAGATCACGATTCTCGTGGCGTTACATCACCTTTCACATTATACAAAAAAATTGGGCTAACTTCACTGTTTGTTTTTTTTTAATTATTCATTAAAGTGTATTGTTTTCCAAAAGTATTGCATTTGAAAGACTGTTGCGCAAATACAGTGTGACATAAAATATTGCAATAACGGCATTTTATTCTCTAGAGTCTCTGCTAAAAAAAATATTTGGAATGTTTAGGGGGTTCTAAGTAATTTTCTAGCAAAAAATACAGATTTTAACTTGTATGCAACAAGTGTATAAAAAATGTTTTTTAACATTCTTAAAGAAGGAAATGTTACAATGTTTCTCTTTATCTTGACTGAGGGATGTTGTGATAAACTTGGCAGGCTGCGAGCCAGGCCTTCTCGTCCAGCACCAGTGCCTGACCTCACAAATGCGCTTCTGGAAGAATGGTCAAACATTCCCATAGACACACTCCTAAACCTTGTGGACAGCCTTCCCAGAAGAGTTGAAGCTGTTATATCTGCAAAGGATGGGCCAACTCAATATTGAACCCTACGGACTAATGCCTTGTACACACGATCAGATTGTTGGCCAACTGAGCGTCTGATTTTTATCCAATGGGCATGTGTCTGGATCTTGTCTAGCATACTAACGGCACACAATTGTCCGCCAACAAACATGAACGTAGTGATGTACTACTAGGAATTTCAGCTCTTGAGCGCCACCCTTTGGGCCCCTTCTGCTAATTTCGTGTTTGGTGAGCATTGATTCCGAGCATGCAGGTTTGTACTTTAACCACTAGGCGTCCGCGCGATAGCCGAAAGACGGCTACAGCGCGGACTCCAATTGCCGGGAGGGCGTCCCTGGACGGCCTCCTGTTTACTTCCGCATTGCGCGCTCCCGCGAGCGCGCATCGCGGAAGTTTTGTGCTGGCCGTGTCCCTCGGACACAGCCAGTCACAGATCACCGTAAACGGCCAATGACAGCGGCCGTTTACGGTGCGATCGGCGGTGCCAATGAGAGAGGATCTCATATGTAAACATATGAGATCATCTCTCATCGCCGGCTCTCCCTCCTCACACAGAGACAGCGTGTGAGGAGGGAGAGCGGAACCGCTGCGGCGGTGAGTGTAAAAGAAAAAAAAAAAGGAAAAAAAGGTGTCCCGCTGTTAACAGTCCCTGCCATCTGCCCCTGCCATCTGCCCTGTCATCTGCCCTGTCATCTGCCCTGTCATCTGCCCTGTCATCTGCCCCTGCCATCTGCCCTGTCATCTGCCCCTGCCATCTGCCCTGCCATCTGCCCCTGCCATCTGTCCCCAGTGCCATCTGTCCCCACTGCCACGTATAAGTGCCATCTGTCATCAGTGCCACATAGTGCCATCTGTCATCAGTGCCACATAGTGCCATCTGTCATCAGTGCCATCTGTCATCAGTGCCACCTGTCAGTGTCACGTGCCATCTGTCATCAGTGTCACGTGTCATCAGTGCCACGTATTAGTGCCACCTGTCATCAGTGTCATCAGTGCCACCTGTCATCAGTGTCATCAGTGCCACATATTAGTGCCATCTGTCATCAGTGCCACGTATTAGTGCCATCTGTCATCAGTGCCACGTATTAGTGCCATCTGTCATCAGTGCCATGTATTAGTGCCATCTTTCATCAGTGCCACGTGTCATCAGTGCCACATATCAGTGCCATTTGTCATCAGCGCCACATGTCATCAGTGCCACATATTAGTGCCATGTGTCATCAGTGCCACATATTAGTGCCATCTGTCAGTGCCACGTATTAGTGCCATCTGTCAGTGCCACGTATTAGTGCCATCTGTCATCAGTGCCATGTATTAGTGCCATCTGTCATCAGTGCCACGTCAGTGCCACGTATCAGTGCCATCTGTCATCAGTGCCACGTATCAGTGCCATTTGTCATCAGTGCCACGTCAGTGTCACGTGTCATTGTCCTGGTGCTCCAGGGCCTTCAAAAGTGTAATAGGTAGTCAACAAATTAGATGTGTAATTTATGCTCCTAGAACACGTGATGGTGCTCCATGCATGTTGGGCCTCTCTATGTGGCCAGGCTGTGAAAAAGTTCCACACATGTGGTATCCCCATACTCAGGAGGAGTAGCAGAATGTATTTTGGGGTGTCATTTGTGGTATATACATGCCATGTGAGAGAAATAACCTATTACAATGACAATTTTGTGGGGGGAAAAAAAAAAATATCTTCATTTTGCAAAGAATTGTGGGAAAAAATGACAACATCAAAAACCTCACCATGCATCTTACTAAATACCTTGGATTGTCTACTTTCAAAAAAGGGGTCATTTGGGGGGTATTTGTACTTTCCTGACTTGTTCGGGTCACAAGAAATGAGATAGGCCGTCAGTGCATCAGATGTGATCAATTTTTTATGATTTGCACCATAACTTGTAGACTCTCTAACTTTCACAAAGACCAAATAATATCCACTAATTTGGGTTATTTTTTACCAAAGATATGTAGCATTATAAATTGTGGCCAAAATTTATGAAGAAAAATTACTAATTTGCAAAATTTTATCACAGAAACTAAGAAAAATGCGTTTTTTTTTCAAAATTTGCAGTCTTTTTTCATTTATAGCGCAAAAAATAAAAAACCCAGAGGTGATCAAATACCACCAAAAGAAAGCTCTATTTGTATGAAAAAAAGGACAAAAAATTCATTTGGGTACAGTATTGCATGACTGAGTAATTGTCATTCAAAGTGTGAGAGTGCTGAAAGCTGAAAATTGGTCTGGTCACGAGGGGGGTTTAAGTGCCCAGTTGTCAAGTGGTTAAACTTTTGTGTGACCGACTTGTGTACTGACCATACGAAAATCTGACAACAGACCATTGTCCGCCAAAAATTTACTAGCCTGCCATCCAACATTTGTTGGCAGAAAGTTGGACAACAATTGTCAAAAGGAGCGTACTAATGGTCAGATTTTAGGACAACAGTCTGTCAACAGACAAACCCCTGCTAACAATCGGATCCTGTGCACGAGGCTTTAAGCCTCGTACACAGGATCCGATTGTTGGCCAACAGAGCATCAGACTTTTGTCTGAAGGGCGTGTGCCAGGAACTTGTCCTGCATACTAACGGCACACAATTGTCGGCCAACAAACACGAACGTAGCGACGTACTACGAGGAATTTCAACTCTTGAGCGCCACCCTTTGGACACCTTCTGCTAATGTCGTGTTTGGTGAGCATTGATCTCGAGCATGCGCGTTTGTACTTTGGACTTTTGTGTGACGGACTTGTGTACACACCACACGAAAATCTGACAACAGACCGTTGTCCGCCGAAAATTTACTAGCCTGCCATCCAACATTTGTTGGCGGAAAGTTGGACAACAATTGTCTGAAGGAGTGTACTAACAGTCGGATTTTAGGCAAACGGTCTGTCATCACACAATTCCCTGCCGAAAATCCGATTGTGTGTACGAGGCTTTAGACTGGGATGCCATTAAAGTTCCTGTGCGTGTAAAGGCAGGTGTCCCAATACTTTTGACATTATAGTGTATACAGTATATTAAAATGCTATATATTAACTTTAGGAAAATTCTGGGCTGTTATACTTCATGACATCTCTTTATAATAAAATTTGTTTTATAAGATATAAAAAGACCCGTCTACGTGTTCCATGTAAAAGGCCATGACCTGATTTAAAGAGAAATAAATAATATCTATCCCTTTTAACTGTGTCATTCTGCTTTGAACGATAATAAAAAAAAAAAGAAGTAAACTCGAAGAGGCCCAATGAAGTGAGGACGTTCTAAATTTAAGAAATATGAATCCTTTTAGCTGCTTTATGAGTTGCCTCCTCTTTAGAGTTTGGTAAGACAAATAGAATTACATAATGAAAGTGACTCTGAAGGGAGAATCACCATCAATCACCCTCCTCTATATGCATGATTCCTGGAGGGCATTCAGGACATTTGACTGTCCATGAATATTTTAGACAAGTAGGAGCCATGAATACTTCCTGATAGATGAGGAATATGGCTTTTTATTCTTGTCTTAAAGGAAAACTACAATCCACATAAAGAAAATATTAAAAAAGAATTTCCTATCCACGGCACTCATTCCACAATAATACATATACACACATACACTACCGTTCAAAAGTTTGGGGTCACCCAAACAATTTTGTGTTTTCCATGAAAAGTCACACTTATTCACCACCATACGTTGTGAAATGAATAGAAAATAGAGTCAAGACATTGACAAGGTTAGAAATAATGATTTGTATTTGAAATAACATTGTTTTTACATCAAACTTTGCTTTCATCAAAGAATCCTCCTTTTGCAGCAATTACAGCATTGCACACCTTTGGCATTCTAGCTGTTAATTTATTGAGGTAAGCTGGAGAAATTGCACCCCACGCTTCTAGAAGCAGCTCCCACAAGTTGGATTGGTTGGATGGGCACTTCTGGCGTACCATACGGTCAAGCTGCTCCCACAACAGCTCAATGGGGTTCAGATCTGGTGACTGTGCTGGCCACTCCATTACCGATAGAATACCAGCTGCCTGCTTCTGCTGTAAATAGTTCTTGCACAATTTGGAGGTGTGTTTAGGGTCATTGTCCTGTTGTAGGATGAAATTGGCTCCAATCAAGCGCTGTCCACTGGGTATGGCATGGCGTTGCAAAATGGAGCTATAGCCTTCCTTATTCAGAATCCCTTTTACCCTGTACAAAGCTCCCACCTTACCAGCACCAAAGCAACCCCAGACCATCACATTACCTCCACCATGCTTAACAGATGGCGTCAGGCATTCTTCCAGCATCTTTTCATTTGTTCTGCGTCTCACAAACGTTCTTCTTTGTGATCCAAACACCTCAAACTTGGATTCATCCGTCCACAACACTTTTTTCCAGTCTTCCTCTGTCCAATGTCTGTGTTCTTTTGCCCATCTTAATCTTTTTCTTTTATTGGCCAGTCTCAGATATGGCTTTTTCTTTGCCACTCTGCCCTGAAGCCCAAAATCCCGCAGCCGCCTCTTCACTGTAGATGTTGACACTGGTGTTTTGCGGGTACTATTTAATGAAGATGCCAGTTGGGGACCTGTGAGGCGTCTGTTTCTCAAACTAGAGACTCTAATGTGCTTATCTTCTTGCTTAGTTGTGCAACGCGGCCTCCCACTTCTTTTTCTACTCTGGTTAGAGCCTGTTTGTGCTGTCCTCTGAAGGGAGTAGTACACACCGTTGTAGGAAATCTTCAATTTCTTTGCAATTTCTCGCATGGAATAGCCTTCATTTCTAAGAACAAGAATAGACTGTCGAGTTTCAGATGAAAGTTCTCTTTTTCTGGCCATTTTGAGCGTTTAATTGACCCCACAAATGTGATGCTCCAGAAACTCAATCTGCTCACAGGAAGGTCAGTTTTGTAGCTTCTGGAAGGAGCTAGACTGTTTTTAGATGTGTGAACATGATTGCACAAGGGTTTGCTAATCATCAATTAGCCTTCTGAGCCAATGAGCAAACACATTGTACCATTAGAACACTGGAGTGATAGTTGCTGGAAATGGGCCTCTATACACCTATGTAGATATTGCACCAAAAACTAGACATTTGCAGTTAGAATAGTCATTTACCACATTAGCAATGTATAGAGTATATTTGTTTAAAGTTAGGACTAGTTTAAAGTTAGCTTCATTTAAAAGTACAGTGCTTTTCCTTCAAAAATAAGGACATTTCAATGTGACCCTAAACTTTTGAACGGTAGTGTACCTTTTAAAAGAAAGTACATGGCCTGGAGCTGAGTGAAACTAGGAGGAGGCCAAGCATGACTGGTTTTCATCTGGCACCCACTCCCTCACACCTTCACAGTATGAATGGCTCCCTGCCTGTGTCTAATGCGGCCCGGCGTGGGAGTGGCAGAGCGGTGGGTGCCGGCCAGGTCCCGGGAGTGGCCAGGGCCCCCAGTGACAGAAGACGCGGGTGGCAGCTTTTTCCTGTATCCAGGCATCGCAGAGCGTGTGCGCCGCAGATGGAAGGAGTTGGGTGTCGCCTGGTGAGGCTTTCTCCACCCCTCACAGAGCCCAGCGTGGGAGTAGGAAAGGGAGCGCCCGGTGTGGTGGTGGCGGCTGCTGACATCATCAGTAGGCGCCCGCTGGACTCTGGGGCCAGCAACTGCACCCTGGAGCCTGCTGAGGGGGAGAGAGCGACAGCGCGGCTTGGTGAACAGAGCCGGTCTGGTCTCGTTAAAGTGCTGAGAGTTGGTTGGCAAGTGGAATGGAGGGAGGTTGGTTTAGTGCGTAATTTGTCTGTTCGGGAACTGTTTTCCCATTGTACTCTCCATGCAATTGTGCACGTTCCAGGAGTTGATAACTTCTGGCTGATGCTTTGTCTCGTTTCCAGTGGGACAGATTCCATCGGTTGGCACTGGAAGCGGAGCAGCGCGGAACTCCATGCCCCAAGCAGCTGTGGAGCATTGCATTGCCGCTTCCAAGTTCTCAATTCGTCATTCGGTATGTGTGTCAACTTGGTCCTCGTACTGCAGATTGTATTAGCAATGGAGCGATCTGGTGAATGAGGATGGGGGGTGTTCCTGTGAGGACGATGATGTACACGTGGTTTTTCCACCTATGAGGTTACCTTGTTCTAGGACGTCTTCATGCTGGCCATTTTTTTTTTGGGGGGGGGGGCTTTTTGGGTGTAACAAATGTGGTGAGGGTGGTTTGAGCGTCCAGGATGTGTGGTTACGGGACACGACTTGGGTATTCTGATAAGAAAATCTAACACTGATCAGTCGGGGAGGGGTTCTTGGATTGAGTTGTGGGGTTCCCTCTTCTCCAGTTTGCCCTGTCCGGGTTGTGGGGTTTTTTTTCACGGTTTTGGGCAAATCTTCCCAAAGTTTTCTTTATGCATGCGTAAGGAACAGCAATGTCTCGATTCCAAATTAGCGTGGTGTTCAGGAAATGCCTGTTGTCCGTTGGTTGGAGTGCAGGCAACTGTTCTTCTCATTACTTTATCTGTTGGGTCGGGCTAAGTTGTTTGGTCCGATATAGTTGCCAGGTCTGCGTGGTGTATGGCTCACTCTGTTGAAAAGATCAAAAAAGCCAGGATAAAGGTGAACTAGGAGGTAGCAAGTTTTTTGCAGGAGGGTATTGAGCGGGCCTTCCGGTTTGGGGGGCAACACATGCGTATGGTGTCATGCTCGTGAGCTGTGGCAGGGGGTCTATTGGGTCTTTGAAGGCAGTGCTGGTTAAATAATTGTGGGAAATTGTGGGTTGGGCCCATCTGAGGTATGGGTGTCCCTTCCTGACAAAACGGTGGTAACGTCAGGGTATTAATTACCGTATTTATCGCCGTATAACACGCACATTCATTTTAGAGGAAAGTTTCAGGAAAGAGCTTACATTTTAAATAAGGAACTTTGAAGAAAAATAAGGGTCAGTGCCCATCTGCAGCCTCATCATTGCCATCAATGCAGCCTGATCAATGCCCATCTGCTGCCTCACAAGTGCCATCAATGCAGCCTCATCAGTCCACATCAGTGCAGCCTCACAAGTGCCATCAATGCAGCAGCCTCACCATTGCCATCAATGTAGCAGCCTCACCATTGCCATCAATGTAGCAGCCTCACCATTGCCATCAGTGCAGCCTGATCGATGCCCATCTGCAGCCTAGAGGGGACAGGGAGGGGGGCGGGACAAGCGCCGACCGATTACATACAGTGAGTATCTCCTATGATAGACAGAACAGTGGTCCAATGGCAGCCCAGGAGACGGGACTTCCTATTACAGAAGCCGCCAAGAAAACAGGAGATTCTCACTGTATGTAATCTGACGGCGCTCGTCCTGTCCCTCCGAGGCAGTTAAAATTGAAGTATTGGCGTATAACACGCACGCGCTATTTGCACCTGATTTTCAGGGTGAAAAAGTGCGTGTTATAGTAGGATATATCTGGTAGGATGTAAGTGGTTAATTGTCCCTGAGGCGGTGTAGTTGCGGCTGGGGGCCTTTGATTGGGTGGCAGGTACAACCGGGTATTCGTGACTATATAGGCCTTCAAAGACCTTAGTCTGAGGTTGGTTTATTTGTTATGCATTGACTGTATTATAGACATTAAACTTGTTTTCTTGTGAATGTTGTATTTAATGGTTTGTAATAAAAAGGCTGCTATGGCCATTCGAATCTTTATAGATAATCGGAGCTTCTACACTCTGCAGTCAAGTCTTTCTTTTCTTTAGGTAAATAAAAGGGATTTGGTAAATGTACACAGAGTTAGACAATAATTTATGTTTTAAATCATGTGTAATTTTCAATTATATATCTGTGTGTTCATTACATAATCAGGGGTTATTCTTGCATTGTAGTGCTGCATAAAGGTTGTGTTTTATTGCCTCTATGTGTAATACAAGGCGTTGAGTCAGTTGGTCCATTAAAAATAACCCTTTTCTCTCTATGAACCAATTGACCTCTGGAAAATTTACCCCCGTTCATGACATGCCCATTTTTTGCAATATGGCACTGCGTTATTTTAACTGACAATTGTGCGGTCCAAATAAAATTGATGTCATTTTTTCTCTACAAATAGAGCTTTCTTTTTGGTGGTATTTGATCACCGCTGTGGTTTTTATTTTTTTTGCGCTTTAAAAAAAGACTGACAATTTTGAAAAAAAACTAACAATTTTTTTACTTTCTGCTATAAAACATATCCAATGAAAAAAATTTAAAAAATCAAATTTCATCATAAATTTAAGCCAATATGTGTTCTGCTACATGATGCTGGTTAAAAAAATGCCAATACGCGTATATTGATTGGTCTACGCAGGGCTTTTTTTCTCAAATAATAGGTGCTGGAACTCAACCACGACCCCTCAAAACCCCTCCCCCTACACACACCCTCAAATTACATCAAATAGTGGGTGTGGTCAGTCAAATTTCACGAACAGTAAGAGGGTCTTAAAGGGGCATTAAATACCAGGATTGCATTACATACAGATTGCAGAGTTCAAGGGGGTTACACACAGAGTGCAGAGCCGTCGCTTGTAAACACAGAAACCGGACTTCTGTGTTTACAAGTGATTGTGGTGAGCAGCCCCCCCAAGGGTCTGAGCCAGAGCTGGTGGAACTGATTTTTTACCAACTTCCCCCTGAAAAAAAGCCCTGGGTCTACGTGAACGTTATAGCTTCTACAAACTATGGGATATATTTAGGGAATTTTTTTATTTTTTATTCTAGTAATGGTGGCGATCGGCGACTTATAGCAGGACTGTGATATTGCAGCGGACCAATCGGACCCTCACTGACACTTTTGACACTTTGCAGGAACCAGTGACACTAGTACAGTGATCAGTGCTAAAAATATGAACTGTCACTGTACTAATTACACAGGCTGGGAAGGAGTTAAACATCAGGGGTGATCAAAGGGTTAACTGTGTACCCAGTCAGTGCTTACGTGTACACAGTGTGGTGCTTTCACTAGGGTGAAAAAATTGATTCCAGTCTCTGCTTTGCAGAGACACAGGACCGTCTCCATTCCTTCCTTGTTTACATATCTCAGTTCTCCGTGTTTTACTAACGATCAGCGGGTGCCGGAGGACATGGAGTCCCCGGGACCCGCAGATCATCTTCTGCTGTGAATTATTGTGCGCGCCCCCTGCAGGCAAAAATGCAGAATCATGTATATATACTGTACGTGATTCTGCCCACAGCTGCCACCCTGTATCAGTAAAAGTGCTATGGTGCGGTCAGCAAGTGGTTAAAAAAAAATAATAATAATAGTGCAGATCAAAAGTCTGGTTTCCAAGGACTCTCATGTATCCTAGACTCCATTCCCTGCTCCTAAAATTGTAGTTCTACTCGCCAGCAACATTTAGACTCCATTAACTTCTAAGCGTTCTGTGATTGTAAAAATGATAAAATGTGCGAAAAATGCGTTTCGAACTTGCGTTGCCATTCATTGTAAATCACAGCCCAAACACAACAAGCAGACAAGTGGTTTTTGCATGCATTAAAACACATAGTAAAAAAAACATGCGAAGTTCAACACCAAAAAAGTAGGGGAGCTTCTTTGCCGTGTTTTGTCTCACTTAGGGCAGTCCATTGAAATATATGAGCTGTGCTATTCGTATAAAGCAGAAGCACACAAAAAACACACACGAAAAAAAAAAAAACGTCTAGATGTGTACCTAGCCTGAGGGAAATGATCTGGAGTCTCCAACCAACCATTCAGTGTCTGCTACCTCCCTCTCTGCCAATCCCTCCATTAGCTTCTGTTAACCTAAGGCTCAATTCACAGTTGTTTGGGTTGCTTTCTGGGGGTAGGATAACCCATTCATTTCAATGGGCAATCTCTCTATGCAGCACATAGGTGTGCGTAGCCTATTGCACTAGGGTGTGCACACCAAAGCTCAAACACATATGCATGTGTATGTATGTATAATACAGCGCCTTGAAAGAGTATTCATTCCCTTTGAAATTTTCCACATTTTGTCATGTTACAACTAAAACGTAAATTAATTTTATTGGGATTTTTATGTGATAGACCAACACAAAGTGGCACATAATTGTGAAGTGGAAGGAAAATCATAAATGGTTTTTACAAATAAATATCTGAACAGTGTGGCTTGCATTTAAATTCAGCCCCCTTTACTCTGATACCTCTAACTAAAATCTAATGGAACCAATTGCCTTCAGAAGTCACCTAATTAGTACATAGAGTCCACCTGTGTAAAATGTTATCTCAGTATATATACAGCTGTTCTGCGAAGCCCTCAGAGGTTTGTTAGAGAACCTTAGTGAACAAACAGCATCATGTCGGCCAAAGAACACCCCAGACAGGACAGGGATAAAGCTGTGGAGAAGTTTAAAGCAGAGTTAGGGTATAAAAAAAAATGTCACTTAATATGGTCCACAGGATCACCGCCCCTTCCTATGTGCCAAACGCTGCGCTCACAGACCTGAACCTCACTGACAGCTGCTGCTTAAAATTCAAACAGTGCAAAAATAATAAATGATTCACTATAACCTGCCCTTACCTCAAGTGAAATCAAATAGCAGCGCTAAAATAACAATAACATGAATATATGTGTATATATAATAATAAACTAAAAAGTGACAAACTATTAAGTCTCACTCTCTTAAGATAATCTAGTGTTATCAAATGCATACAATATATATTAGATAAGTGACATAAAAAAAATCCAATAAACAGTGACGTAGTGATGCAAGTGATGATTCATAAATAATATGATATAGATCTTCAGTGAACAAAATCTTCCACCACACCGCTGTGAAATGTGACCTCCACTCCCCTTCAGCGAGCAAACTCACCAGCTACTTTTGCCTTACACTCTCGTGTTCGGCTCACAGGCTATTCCCACACAGTAGGGGGTACAGTGATAAACTCCACTCAATCCCTGTTAGGTGTCCAGAGTGTATACACAAAGGTACTCTCCACATGAAAAAAAGAAAAGCGATCCAATAGTGCAGTAACGCAATAAACTTTAATAAAAGCAACACTCTCCTCCACCATTGAACTCACATTTCATAAACTTGAATCAAGCAGAACAGCACAGCAAACATGGTCATCACCAAAAAACACTCTCCAAATGATAGACGGACGTATGGTGGTCACGGCGGACCCAGGCAGCTAGGTGTTCGGTAACACTCTCACCCGTTCCCCCGAGTCTCCTGGAGCCGCTTCCCCGCTTCCTCGTATGGCGCCTCCTGTCACAGTGTCCTACGTCTAGCGCGTCAGATTGCCTTGTAGCCACGCCCCGACATGTTTCGTCACAAGGGACTTATTCATGGGATTGGCTAAACTATCTGGCAATCTTTCTTAAATACCCCCCTCTCGTATGACGCGCGGTAATGATGACACCGCGCTTGCGCACTACCCGTGTCTCCGCTCGCACCATACGTATACATTGCTTTGTGTGCAAAGGTCAACATACATTTAAAATCATCTGTTACTGCAAATGTTAAATATGCCATTAGATATCAGCAAAAGAACTGGTTGGTAGTCCTGCAAAGCCATCTTATAGACAGTGCAGACCATCAATCATACTCGCGTATGTTCTATATTGCAGGTACAGAGTGACATCTTATAAAACATTTTAATACTATAAAAAATATTGTAATTAACATTAAAACTGAATGGTTGAAACAATAATTAAATAAAATAGTAAATAAGAAACTTAACCCATTACGGTCCATCCCAGGTTATTGTATCTCCTGGGCATCCGAAATGAACCCTGACGACACACATTTCTTATCTCAGATTCCCTTTCTAAAATTACTAAAGTGCAATATGCTATCATATACCGTCTCCCCTCCCTACCTGTCAATCCCACTTATAGGTGATCTCATGATTGCGTTGGTGTTAAAGATTCTCAACCTCTCTAAATTTAAGATTAGGGTGACTTATATAGAAGGACCTCAACTGTTTGCTCAAAAATCATTAAGGAAACAGTTGAGGTCCAATTCTATATTTAAACCCCCCGGGAAAAGACATCTAAATAGGTATATCCATCGGGTTTCTCGTTGAGACAAATCCCTTATTCTGTTTGAGCCCCTCCATGATGGATATACAATGTCTATCCCACAAAACTGTAATACACTGGGGTCCTGATTATGGTATTCCTTAAAATGGAGGGACACGCTGTGGTACTTAAAACCATTTTTTATGTTGGTTAAATGCTCAGAAATACGCACTCTTAATAGTCTTTTCGTGCGTCCTACATAAAACAGGCCGCACGGACATCACATCAAGTACACTACAAATGATGAGTTGCATGTGATGAACTCTTTTATTTCAAATGTCTCATTTGCTCGGTTAGTGATGCTCTTCGTGCTCCTGCTCCTATTTCTCACTGTTCTACAACATATGCACTTATTACATGGAAAAAAGCCTTTAAGATCAATCTTAATGGATGGTCGACCTGGAGGGTCAAGAATTTTTCTTACCACTTTGTCTCCAAAGTTGGAGGCCCTCCTGTAAATAAACTTGGGGATTTCTGGTAGCATCTCTCCTAGATGTCGATCCCTACGGAGTATGTACCAATATTTTTTGAAAATGGTTTCTATCTCTCTATACTGACTGTGATAGTTCGATATAAAGCTCCATTGGTGTTTTTCCTCGGATCTAATCCTTTCTTTATTTTTCAAACAGTCCTCCCTTGGTATATTAGCAACCCGCTCTATGACATCATCCATGGATTTTCCTGAGTATCCTTTCTGAAGGAACCTCTCCTTTAAAATATTTGCCTGCGTGTAATACTTCCCTTGTTGAGTGCAATAACGGCGGACCCTCAAAAATTGTCCCTTCGGGATATTCTTTATCCATACAGGGTGATGACCACTCCTGATGGATAAAAAACTGTTCCGGTCCGTCGGTTTAAAGTATACACTAGTCACCAGAGACTGTTCCTTCCTTTCAATGGTCACATCCAAAAAATTAACGCAAGACTCACTAATCTGGGCCTCCAATTTAATATTGTTATTGTTGGTATTGAGGTATTTCAAAAATTCATCGACAATTCATGAAATACCTCAATACCAACAATAACAATATTAAATTGGAGGCCCAGATTAGTGAGTCTTGCGTTAATTTTTTGGATGTGACCATTGAAAGGAAGGAACAGTCTCTGGTGACTAGTGTATACTTTAAACCGACGTGCCTGGGTCCGCCGTGACCACCATACGTCCGTCTATCATTTGGAGAGTGTTTTTTTTGGTGATGACCATGTTTGCTGTGCTGTTCTGCTTGATTTAAGTTTATGAAATGTGAGTTCAATGGTGGAGGAGAGTGTTGCTTTTAATAAAGTTTATTGCGTTACTGCACTATTGGATCGCTTTTCTTTTTTTCATGTGGAGAGTACCTTTGTGTATACACTCTGGACACCTAACAGGGATTGAGTGGAGTTTATCACTGTACCCCCTACTGTGTGGGAATAGCCTGTGAGCCGAACACAAGAGTGTAAGGCAAAAGTAGCTGGTGAGTTTGCTCGCTGAAGGGGAGTGGAGATCACATTTCACAGCGGTGTGGTGGAAGATTTTGTTCACTGAAGATCTATATCATATTATTTATGAATCATCACTTACATCACTACGTCACTGTTTATTGGACTTTTTTTATGTCACTTATCTAATATATATTGTATGCATTTGATAACACTAGATTATCTTAAGAGAGTGAGACTTAATAGTTTGTCACTTTTTAGTTTATTATTATATATACACATATATTCATGTTATTGTTATTTTAGCGCTGCTATTTGATTTCACTTGAGGTAAGGGCAGGTTATAGTGAATCATTTATTATTTTTATAAAAAAAATATCCCAAGCTTTGAACATCTCACAGAGCTCTGTTTAATCCATCATCCGAAAATGGAAAGAGTATGGCACAACTGCAAACCGACCAAGACATGGCCGTCCACCTAAACTGACAGGCCGGGCAAGGAGAGCATTCATCAGAGAAGCAGCCAAGATGCCCATGGTAACTCTGGAGGAGCTGCAGAGATCCACAGCTCAGGTGGGAGAATCTGTCCACAGGACAACTATTAGTCGTGCTCTCCACAAATCTGGCCTTTATGGAAGAGTGGCAAGAAGAAAGACATAAGAAGTCCTAATTACACTCTGTGAGAAGCCATGTGGGGGACACAGCAAAGAGCTCTGGTCAGATGGGACCAATATTGAACTTCTTGGCCTTAAAGCAAAACGCTATGTGTGGCGGAAAACTCATACTGCACATTACCCTGAACATACCATCCCCACTGTGAAACATGGTGGTGGCAGCATCATGTTGTGGGGATGCTTTTCTTCAGCAGGGACAGAGAGGCTGATGGGCAAATGGGTGGAGCCAAATACAGGGCAATCTTAGAAGAAAACCTGTTTGATTCTGCAAAAGACTTGAGACTGGGGCAGAGGTTCACCTTCCACCAGAACAACGACCCTAAACATACAGCCAGAGCTACAATGGAATGGTTTAATTTAAAGCATATTCATGTGTTAGAATGGCCCAGTTCAAGTCCAGACCTAAATCCAATTGGGAATTTGTGGCAAGACTTGAAAATTGCTGTTCACAGAAGCTCTTCATCCAATCTGACAGAGCTTGAGTTATTTTGCAAAGAAAAATGGGGAAAAATGTCCCTCTCTAGATGTGCAAAGCTGGTAGAGACATCCCCAAAAAGACTTGCAGCTGTAATTGCAGTGAAAGGAGGTTCTACAAAGTATTGACTCAGGGGGACTGAATACAAATGTACATCACACTTTTTACATATTTATCTGTAAAACATTTATCATTTTCCTTCATTTTCCTTCCACTTCACAATTATGTGCCACTTTGTGTTGGTCTATCACATAAAATCTCAATAAAATACATTTACGATTTTGGTCGTAACATGACAAAATGTGGAAAATTTCAAGGGGTATGAATACTTTTTCATGGCACTGTGTGTATGTGTAGATAGATAGATAGATAGATAGATAGATAGATAGATAGATAGATAGATAGATAGATAGATAGATAGATAGATAGATAGATGTAGCACCCTGGTGTTTAGGCAGGGTTGCTCTTAAATTCCTAAATTTACCTGCCAGGTATAGCTGCCTTGGCTAAGTGGATCAATTATTGATTTCACTCTTATGCCCTGTACACACGGTCGGATTTTCCGATGGAAAATGTGTGATAGGACCTTGTTGTCGGAAATTCCGACCGTGTGTGGGCTCCATTTCTGACACACAAAGTTGGAGAGCAGGCTATAAAATTTTCCGACAACAAAATTCGTTGCCGGAAATTCCGATCGTGTGTACACAAATCCGACGCACAAAGTGCCACGCATGCTCAGAATAAATTAAGAAACGAAAGCTATTGGCCACTGCCCCGTTTATAGTCCCGACCTACGTGTTTTACGTCACCACGTTCAGAGCGATCGGATTTTCCAACAACTTTGTGTGACCGTGTGTATGCAAGACAAGTTCGAGCCAACATCCGTCGGAAAAAATCCATGGATTTTGTTGTCGGAATGTCCAACCAATGTCCGACCGTGTGTACAGGGCATAAGTCTGTAATTGCTGCACTTCTCTCCTTCGCCGCTAGGTGGCCGGGTACTTGGTGACATTAGATATGAGAAGGGCAATGCAAGGTCAGATTATGGGTATATGGGGTATCTCAGCCAATGGGCAGGGGTTTTCCTAAATCCCTTGGCCTACTGGGAGAGCCTATATATTTGGGTGGAGTCAGGGGATCAGTGTTCTGTGCCACCTGGACGGCTGTCTGGGTGGACGTGTGTTGTGCTGCCCTGGGCTGCTAGGCCAGAGTTTGGGCCTATCCCGGGTACATCAGGCTACTAGGTTATCTGAGGGCCTATCCAGAAACAAGAGAGCAGCGCAGGGTTGGGATTGCGGCTTGCAGTCCAACCAGAAGTGATGGTTCTGCCGGTCGGAGAACCTGTCATGGTCGGAGGTAGAGGGGAAGCTGTCGCCACTAAGGGACCATCCGCCTTATTACCAGGGACCACAGGGAGTAGCTGAAGCAAGTACCGGAGCAGAATTCTCACCAACAGGGGATGGTGAAGAATCAGGAAACCTCAGCGGCTATCAAGCCAGGGACCCAACCAGCAGAAGTGGCGCTTGTAGAGCAGACTTGTGTGTCAAGCCAGGGACCAAGCAGGCCAACGTGGTGAAGCTTGAGAAGTATCTGGAGTGCCAAGCTAGGGACCCAGCAGAGAGGTGGGGGTGACGCTTGAGGAAGATACTACAGTGAAGATTGGAGGAGCTCAAGGGATTGAGTGGCAGTGAATCATCTAGTCTAGTGAGAGATACCGGGAGCTCAGTGGGCTGAGCAAGAAGTGATTGTAGTGGAAGCGAAGAAACTGTTACACTTTGTGTTAGAAACTGTTAAAGACTGTTGCCATAGGAGACAGCATTCCTACACCTGCAGATGTGGAGCTTGCTGAATGCTTGCTGAATGCCTTTCCCTGCATGGCTGTCCTCCTGTTGAAGTCTTGGAGTCTGCCAATTAATCTTGCAACTACCTAAGGGTGTCCTGGCCCTAACCCTCTCTGCCAAAGTTCTGTTAAGAGAAATCTCTATTACATTCAAGAAGTGTCTGGCGCCCAATCAATCTAACTGCTTTGCACACGCTATGCCTCACAACCCACCATATACAGAAGGATGTCAGCTATCTCTGGCCCTGGAGGTTCTCATTAGACCAAAGGAGGCCTGGGACCTTGCTACACATATAAAAAACATGATCTCCCTGCCTGCAGATTCAGATTGAGAGAGAAATGCTTCCACACTTCTCCTACAAGCAGAGTTGCTCAGTGGGAGATCTTTCCCATCTTCCCACCGGCACACAGAGCAATAATGCTATTGTGAATGGGGTGATTAGGGTATGCCCAGACACATCTGGCATACCCTGTGTGCACACCTATGCTGCAGCACCATATGGTTTTGTGTGCACAAAAACAAGGTCATTTTGCCAATGGCACCACCTGCACTTCTGCTGAACAGCATTTCCCTCTCGTGCCAGGAACGTGCACTCATTCCCAGCAAGCAAAAGTGTGAACTTGGCCTAACAAACAAAATTCAAAACACTAACAACAGCCTACAAAGTCACCCACAACTCTGTCCAGAGCTATATCACCATCCTTGTCTCAAAATACCAACCAAACAATTCTCTTTCCCTCCTCCCAAGACCTCCTTTTCTTTAGCTCCTCTGTCTTCTCCTCCCATGCTCACCTCCAGGACATCTCCAGAGCCTCTCCCATCCTTTGGAACTCCCGACCGCTGAAAACATCTCTTTAGAGAAGCCTATCCCACCTCCAACAGATAAAGTGCACTTTTACTTTCTCCAGCAGCTCATCCCTCTCACAGCTATAAGCTTTTATATCACTTGAGCCTTCCTTTTTAAATTGCAAGCGCTAATGAGCAGGGCTCTCTGATCCCCAATGTATTGAATTGTATTGTAACTGTCTCCCTCCATCTTTTTTTTTTTTCCCCCTCAGAAATAAGGTTTATTGAGAAATAGAAATCATTGAACAACAGTACAGATTCCAGACAGTCTATGGTATACAGAAACATAGCATAGAGCCAAACTCCAGCGTGAATGAGCACTCACTCGCCCACAGGGTCCCACATAAGTGTCTCATCTTAAATTCAAGGCATATAATGTATAATTGACAAAAGCTTACATATTTATTCTACACATTAGCAACATTACAGCAACATTCTATCTAAAACCAATTCCTCTGGGGAGAGCCCTGGGGTGTCCAACCATGGGTCCCACAGTTTGTAAAATTTGTGCGGCGCCCCCTATGTTGGTAGATGTACTTCTTCAACCGTAAAGTGTCCCCCATCTGTGTGATCCACTCTTTAAGTGTAGGGGGGGGGTGGGGGGGTCAGTGCCTAAGTATTAGTTTACGGACCTGAAAGAGAGCCCTGGCAATGGCCTGTTTAGAATGTTCCTCAAGTAGAAGTTCATCCAGGACACCCAATAGGCAAGGCCTGGGACCGGTAGGAATACTGACCTGAAAAAACGTATTAATAGTTGTTATCACTCCAGACCAATACAGATGTAATTTTGGATATCTCCACAGTAGATGGATTAAATCTCCACCCTCCATCTTTTTATTATTATTATTATACAGGATTTATATAGTGCCAACAATTTGCGCAGCGCTTTACAACATGAGAGCAGACAGGTACAGTTACAATACAATTCAATACAGGAGGAATCAGAGGGCCCTGCTCCTTAGAGCTTACAATCTAAGAGGGAGGATACAAAAGTCATACAAAAGGTAATAACTGTGTGGGATGAGTAGATGGAGAAATAGATAGATAGATAGACAGACAGACAGACAGACAGACAGACAGACAGACAGACAGACAGACAGACAGACAGACAGATAGATAGATACAAGGGCTTGATTTGACCTGTAGGGGTCTTCCTTTGAGGTGAGAGGCTAGGGCAAATGAGTGGCGCACATCAGATGGTGAAATATTCGGATGAAGTTTTTCCCTGCTGTTTGCACATTCACTTTTTTTTATGAACTATTTACCTGGATGTTTTTTATTGGACACTATTATCGCACTATTACCACTTTGAAGCATTTTTTGCACTTTTTTGTTTTAAGACTGTTTTTTGCACCTTGAAAAGAGATCATTGTGATATGATTGCTATTTTTGCACATGTTGATGATATTTTCTTGAATATTGCACTTTATTATTCATCATTTGTAGTTAGACATTACCACAGAGGTGTTACCGTGCAGTCTGAGTATTGCACCTTTATATTGATTTATTTTACGTATTTATTTATTTGTATTTTGGTTGAGTTAGCGTCACATTACCCTTTATCATATTGCTTACCGTGTTTGAACACCTTCCATGTTGGCAGCTACTTATTGACCTTTTCTTATCAGCGAGGGTTTGCTCATTAGTTAAATTCCTTTCGAAAATTTTATTATACATTGCTTGAGTTATGTTGAGTGTTAGCTCTGAAGATGGGGACATAGATTCCTGAAAAATGTCGGGGTACCATTAGCTCTTCAATAAAATATCCAACATGATTAAAGAAGCCAATTTTTCTTCCAATCTCTTAATTTGCTATGGGCTTTACCACTCTAGGTAGAAAGAAAATGGAACACTTATGATTCCACTTTCCTTTTTGTCAACACATAAGAGACCCCTAGACCTGGACATGGTCTACTGAACAGCCTACCACTTGGGCCTAGCAACAATGTAGCCTGCCCCTCTAAAGGCCTTTTTTCCCTTTCTGACTACAGTACATTACATCTGAGTAAAACTGGGGTACTATCTTATTTACAGCACCAAGCACCAAAGCCAAGAGTCTCGGAGTTATCTTTGACTCAGAAATGACAATGGATGCACAAATAGGATCGGTAGTCAGTGGATCCCACCATCTCCTCCGCCTGTTACGTAGACTCATCCCCTTCATCCCAGAGGAGGACAAACCAGCAGTAGTTGGAAAAATCGTCAATTCCCGACTCGATTACGCTAACTCGCTCTATATAGGATTACCCCAATATCAGCTTGCACGCTTACAACTCATCCAAAATGCGGCGGCAAGACTGTTAACAGGAAAAAAACCCTGGGAGTCAATCTCCCCATCCCTACATTGGCTAACTGTAAAGAATCGGATCACATTCAAGACCCTCTGCCTCACCCACAAATGCATACAAGGAAACGCCCCTCAATACCTTTGAGAGAAAATAAAACACTACATACCCAATCGCAATCTTCGATCATCTAACCAAAACCTCCTCCTCATTCCCAAATACCGCTACAAAGCAAAGGGAGAACGAAGGTTCGCAGTCCAAGGACCTCGACTATGGAACGCACTTCCGCCCCACATCCGCATGGAAGAAAACCATCTTGCTTTCAGGAAAAAACTCAAGACCTTCCTCTTCTAGAAGCTGACAACACCAAACGCATTTAGCGCCTTGAGGCGATTCAGTTCGCATTTGCAGCGCTTTATAAATCTTTCATTCATTCATTCATTCACAGCTAAGTAATCTCAATGGGCATATTTTTTGTTTATGTATTTATTTAAGTTTTTATATCATACATGCACTTTATATACAGCAATAAAAAAGTCATCAACCCATTTTTTTGTTGTCCCTAATATTACATTGTTATACAATCATATAATCATACCCCACCGTGTAAAATTCAAAATACTAACCATAACATACAAGGCCATTCACAACATCGCCCCCATCTACATCACCAACCTCATCTGCAGATATCGCCCAAATCGCCCCCTCCGCTCCTCCCAGGACCTCCTGCTCTCTAGCTCCCTTGTTACCTCCTCACATGCTTGCCTTCAGGACTTCTCCAGAACCTCTCCCATCCTCTGGAATTCCCTACCCCAGTATATCCGATCAGCCCCTACCCTGTCCACCTTTAGGAGATCCCTGAAAACTCATTTATTCAGGGAAGCCTATCCCACACCCACATAACTGTCCCTGAGCCACCCCCATCAAATCATTCTTTGCAGCTGTTACCTTTTGTACTACCACCCCCTCCCTTTAGAATGTAAGCTCTATGAGCCGGGCCCCCCTGTACCTTTTGTATTGAACTGTACTGTAATTGTGTTGTCCCCCTTATACATTGTAAAGCGCTGCGTAAACTGTTGGCGCTATATAAATCTCGTATTATAATAATAATAATAATAATAATAATAATAATAATAGAGAGTAATATCAACTTTTATTTCTGTTTGCATATCCACCAGGTTCTTTAGGTGGCAAGGTTTGTATGGAGGTTATCGATTTTCCTTCAATCCTTTCAAATATTTTCGATGTCCTCTGAGTTTTCTGTTGCTATCAATTATTTTTTTTCGGAAGTTTTACTGTAGGAAATCATGTGATTTTACCGTTACGTGAACGTCAAGGTGTTATTTGGAATGTTCCAGCGACAAGATGCAAATTCTGTGCACTTTCAAATCTCCCCACAGGAACATAGATAGGGAAAAAAAAATCTGATAGAGGTTTGATCTATCCCTACTCTATCCAAAACTAAATAAAAATGTTTTAGGTATACAAACACTTTAAAAGGGAAGTATGCTATTTTTTTCTGGGTTGATAAAATGGATTTTCACTCTGCAGTGAATATTTGTCTCTGTGATTGACCACCAGAGCTCCCTTTCTGTCTTTCAAACAATCGTCTGCTTCCTCTCAAATGCATGACGGGCCCTCACTATAAAAGTAAATTCCATTTAAACATAATTACTTCCAATTGCATGTATAATAATGCCTGAATATTTCATGAATCTGCCACAGAAATATGGATCTCGGTACTGTTTAAATTCATCATATTGGCCTAAGTAAAATAAATGAGACCTTTTAAAGAATTTCATGCACTGAAATAGCAAGAAATTAGGTAGAAAACCATTCAGGATGAAGAATCATTTCAGAGAGCTTTTTGCATTTATCCACCTGTTATTGGATAAAAGATAATCATATGTCTATGCTAATTAGATGTAACTTAGGCCACCCTGATTAACATAGTGGGAATGAAAAAAAAATAAAAATGTATATATATATATACACTATGAACTATACTAGTATAGACATTCAACGATTCTTAAAAAAGCAGCAAATAAACGATCCCTTACTGACCTTTGTATCTATGGGCACAGTAGAGCTATTCATTCTTATATTTCATAAGAGAGGCTAGAGAATTCACTACCATGTTTTTTTTCTTGTTGAATAAAATACTGCTTTTACTGCGGACTTAGTACAGGAGATGGTCAGAGACTGCGGACACACTACAGGAGATGATCAGAGACTGCAGACATACTACAGGAGATGGTCAGAGACTGCAGACATAGTACAGGAGATGGTCAGAGACTGCAGACATAGTACAGGAGATGATCAGAGACTGCAGATATACTACAGGAGATGGTCAGAGACTGCAGACATAGTACAGGAGATGATCAGAGACTGCAGACATAGTACAGGAGATGGTCAGAGACTGCAGACATAGTACAGGAGATGATCAGAGACTGCAGATATACTACAGGAGATGGTCAGAGACTGCAGACATAGTACAGGAGATGGTCAGAGACTGCAGACATAGTACAGGAGATGATCAGAGACTGCAGACATAGTACAGGAGATGATCAGAGACTGCAGACTAGGGATGAGCTTCGTGTTCGAGTCGAACCCATGACCGTCCGTCGAATTGCGAACGTTATGGGCCGTTCGCGCCAAATTCGTGTGGCGCGTCACGGCCCATAATTCACTGCGGCATCGCAGTGCATTGCTGGCTGATGATTGGCCAAGCATGCACTATGACCCGCATGCTTGGCCAATCACAGCGCCGTCAGTAGAGAGAGCTGTAATTGGCCAAAGCCAGGGTGGCTTTGGCCAATTATGGCTCAGGGGATTTAGTACACGCCCCACACTATATAAGGCCCTGTGTAGTGTGTGTTCCGGTGTGCTGAGAGATAGAGAGAGAGACAGACAGTGTCATTTGATTTGAGTTAGATAGATTAGGCAGAACAGTCAGTCAGTTAGCTGCACTTACAGTGTATTGTGTATATATATGCATCCCTGGTGTTGCATATATATATATATATATATACACTGTATTCAGTTTAGCTAGATCCATTCCTGTTATCTTCTATCTAGACTATTTACATTTGGTGCAGTGCGTCCTGCTCACAGTGTTCAGCTAGATCCGTTCCTGCTATTTACATTTAGTGCAGTGCGTCCTGCTCACAGTGTTCAGCTAGATCTGTTCCTGCTATTTACATTTAGTGCAGTCAGTGCGTCCTGCTCACAGTGTTCAGCTAGATCCGTTCCTGCTATTTACATTTAGTGCAGTCAGTGCGTCCTGCTCACAGTGTTCAGCTAGATCCGTTCCTGCTATTTACATTTAGTGCAGTCAGTGCGTCCTGCTCACAGTGTTCAGCTAGATCCGTTCCTGCTATTTACATTTAGTGCAGTGCGTCCTGCTCACAGTGTTCAGCTAGATCCGTTCCTGCTATTTACATTTAGTGCAGTCAGTGCGTCCTGCTCACAGTGTTCAGCTAGATCCGTTCCTGCTATTTACATTTAGTGCAGTGCGTCCTGCTCACAGTGTTCAGCTAGATCCGTTCCTGCTATTTACATTTAGTGCAGTGCGTCCTGCTCACAGTGTTCAGCTAGATCCGTTCCTGCTATTTACATTTAGTGCAGTGTGTCCTGCTCACAGTGTTCAGCTAGATCTGTTTCTGCTATTTACATTTAGTGCAGTCAGTGCGTCCTGCTCACAGTGTTCAGCTAGATCCGTTCCTGCTATTTACATTTAGTGCAGTGCGTCCTGCTCACAGTGTTCAGCTAGATCCGTTCCTGCTATTTACATTTAGTGCAGTGCGTCCTGCTCACAGTGTTCAGCTAGATCCGTTCCTGCTATTTACATTTAGTGCAGTCAGTGCGTCCTGCTCACAGTGTTCAGCCAGATCCGTTCCTGCTATTTACATTTAGTGCAGTCAGTGCGTCCTGCTCACAGTGTTCAGCTAGATCCGTTCCTGCTATTTACATTTAGTGCAGTGCGTCCTGCTCACAGTGTTCAGCTAGATCTGTTCCTGCTATTTACATTTAGTGCAGTGCGTCCTGCTCACAGTGTTCAGCTAGATCCGTTCTTGCTATTTACATTTAGTGCAGTCAGTGCGTCCTGCTCACAGTGTTCAGCTAGATCCGTTCCTGCTATTTACATTTAGTGCAGTGCGTCCTGCTCACAGTGTTCAGCTAGATCTGTTCCTGCTATTTACATTTAGTGCAGTCAGTGCGTCCTGCTCACAGTGTTCAGCTAGATCCGTTCCTGCTATTTACATTTAGTGCAGTGCGTCCTGCTCACAGTGTTCAGCTAGATCCGTTCCTGTTATCTTCCTACTGACAGGCAGGCTTGTCTGGTTACAGTATATAAAGCTACCTGAAGAAAATTACAGGTGTTCTATCCCAGCTTAGTGCAGCTACAGGCCATTAGTATGTCTGGAAGGCCAAGAAGGAGAGGCAGACAGTCACAAGCCAATAAGAGAGGACAAGCAGGCTCTGTGTCTAGTGCTGGTCGTGGAGACGGTGCATCCTCATCAGCACGTGGCCATGGGACACGCTTGGCCTTTTTTTCGGCAGCTGGCCGTGTTGAGCCGCAACATGCGGAAGACTTGGTCGAGTGGATGACCAAGCCGTCCTCATCCTCCTCATCCTCTCTCACCCATGCCCAGGGTGCTTTGTCTGGCAAAGCAGCGGCCTCTTCCCTCAGCTCAATGTCATCAGTGACTCCTTCCCTAGCTCCACCATGTCCTCCTGAGGATTCCCTCGAACTGTTTGACCACAGTGTTGGGTACATGCTCCAGGAGGATGCCCAGCGTTTGGAAGGCTCTGATGATGATACTGAGCTCGATGAAGGCAGTAACATGAGCACGGACAGAGGGGGTGCCCAAGAAGGACAGCAATCTGGCAGTCATGCTCCCCCTGCTGCAGCATACTGCCAGGTTTGCTCCAGTGATGAGGAGGGAGGGGATGATGAGGTCACTGACTCAACGTGGGTGCCTGATAGGAGAGAGGAGGAGGAGGAGGAGGAGGCGGCACATCACCAACGAGGCAGGATGCCCTCCAGGGGCCAGCCTAAGGGCAGCACATTGACTGCATCACACCCCAAAGCTCCACATGTGCAGGGCGCTGCAGTCTCTGCGCGTTATTCAAAAAGTTCTTTGGTGTGGGCCTTTTTTGAGACGAGTGCATCAGATCGCACCGCTGCTATTTGCAACATATGTCTCAAGCGTATCTCGCGTGGCCAAAACATCTCCCGCTTGGGTACCACATGCTTGACCAGACATATGTTGACCTGCCATGCAGTTCGTTGGCAAGCATATCTAAAAGACCCACACCAAAGAACAAAGAGGATCTCTCCTTGCTCCTCATCAGCTGAGATTTCCAACCCCACTAGACCTTCAGTCCTCTCTGAGACCTGCAGTGAGAGGAATGAAGGTGTAGAATTAGGTGTGTCACAGCCAAGTACTTGTGGGCAATCTGCTTTTGGTACACCGACGTCAGATTGTACCAGGCAAATTTCCCTGCCCCAGCTGCTGCACCGCCGAAAGAAGTTTGCTCCCAGCCATCCACATGCCCAGCGGTTGAATGCTAGCTTGGCAAAATTGCTAGCACTTCAACTGCTGCCTTTTCAGTTGGTAGACTCTGCCCCCTTCCGTGAGTTTGTGGAATGTGCGGTTCCTCAGTGGCAGGTACCCAAACGCCACTTTTTCTCACGGAAGGCGATTCCGGCTCTCTACCGGCATGTGGAAGGCAATGTCCATGCCTCGCTGGACAGGGCGGTCAGCGGTAAGGTGCATATTACCGCTGACTCATGGTCCAGCAGGCATGGACAGGGACGTTACCTTAGTTTCACGGCGCATTGGGTGACTTTGCTGGCAGCTGGGAAGGATGCAGGACAAGGTGCAGTAGTGTTGGAGGTTGTTCCGCCACCACGCCTCCAAAATGCTGATTGTGACACACCTCTCTCCTCCACCCCCTCCTCTTCTTCTTCCTCCATGGCCTCTTCCTCGGAACCAGCGGTGCTCCGTAGGCGTTCAAGGGGCTACGCAAGTACTCAGGCCAAAAGATGCCATGCGGTGCTTGAGCTGGTGTGCTTGGGGGACAGGAGCCACACTGGGGCAGAGGTTCTGTCAGCTCTGCAGGGGCAGGTTCAGAGGTGGTTGACGCCACGCCAACTTAAGGCAGGAATGGTGGTTTGCGACAATGGCACCAACCTCCTCTCTGCCCTCCGACAGGGACAACTGACCCATGTGCCCTGTTTGGCTCACGTCCTTAACTTGGTGGTGCAGCGGTTCTTGGGCAGGTACCCGGGCTTACAGGATGTCCTGAGGCAGGCCAGGAAAGTCTGTGTGCATTTCCGCCGGTCATATAATGCCAGTGCTCGGCTGACGGACCTCCAAAAGGAGTTTAACCTGCCCAAGAACCGCCTAATCTGTGACATGCCCACCAGGTGGAACTCAACGTTGGCCATGCTGCAGCGGCTGCACACGCAGCAGAGGGCCATCAATGAGTACCTGTGCGACTATGGCACCAGGACAGGGTCAGGGGAGCATGTTTTTTTTTCCCCACGCCAGTGGGCCATGATCAGGGATGCATGCACTGTCCTGTCACCATTCGAGGAGGCCACGAGGATGGTGAGCACTGACAGTGCATGCATCAGTGACACTGTCCCCCTTGTCCACCTGTTGGAGCACACGCTGCGTGGAATAATGGACAGGGCACTTGGGGCAGAACAGAGGCAGGAAGAGGAGGACTTCCTTAGCTCTCAAGGCCCCCTTTATCCAGACAGTGTTCCTGCGTGCCCGCCGATCACACAGGAAGAGGACGAGGAGGAGGAGGAGGAGGAAGATTGTGTCAGTATGGAGGTGGAGCCTGGCACTCAGCATCAGCAGTCTTTAAGGGATCAGTCCCAAGGAACACATGGACTTGTACGTGGCTGGGAGGAGGTGGCTGCGGACGTTGTTGTCCTTAGTGACCCAGAGGACTCCGGACCGAATGCCTCAGCAAACCTACGCTGCATGGCCTCCCTGATCCTGCAAAGCCTGCGTAAGGATCCTCGTATTCGTGGTATCAAGGAGAAGGACCAATACTGGCTGGCAACCCTCCTTGATCCACGTTACAAGGGTAAGGTTGTGGACCTTATCTTGCCATCGCAGAGGGAGCAGAGGATGAAACATCTTCGGGAGGCCTTGCAGAAAGGTCTGTGCAACGCGTTCCCAGAGACTGGGAGGTTACAAACTCCTGTTTCTGGACAACGTGTTGCTGAGGCTTCGGTCAGTCAAAGAAGGAGCGGTGGAGAAGGTGGCCGTCTGACCGATGCGTTCAGACAATTTTTTGGTCCGCAGCCCCAAGGTATGATCGGTTCCAGCAACCATCGCCAGCGTCTGTTTTACATGGTGCAGGAATACCTAGGGGCAAGATCAGACTTGGACACCTTTCCCACCGAAAATCCTCTGGGTTACTGGGTCTTGAGGATGGATCACTGGCCAGAGCTTGCACAGTATGCAATTGAGCTACTGGCCTGTCCTGCATCCAGCGTTCTTTCGGAACGCACATTCAGTGCTGCTGGAGGCATGGTAACCGATCACAGGGTGCGTCTGTCCACCGACTCGGTCGATCGGCTGACCTTCATAAAAATGAATCAGTCTTGGATCACCACCAGCTACCAAGCACCTGATGCTGATGTAACCGAATAATTTTTTTCAGATCCCTTCAAAGACTGCCTATGCTGATGCTGAGTGACTATCCCTGAGTAATTATCCTCTTCCTCCTCAATCATCACGCTGATAGCTTGTAAGAACATTTTTGGTTCTGGGCGCCACCACCAGTGCCTAAGGCACAATTTTTCAGCCCCTGTTTAACAGGGGCGTGTAATTACAATTTTTGATGTAATACTTTGCAGCAGGGCTCGTTCCTGCATTCCAACTAGAGTGTCTGTGAGGGGTTGCAGTGTTGTGGCACCAGCACCAGTGCCTAAGGCCCAATTTTTCTGCCCCTGTCTAACAGGGGCGTGTAATTACAATTTTTGATGCAATACTTTACAGCAGGGCTCGTTCCTGCATTCCAACTAGAGTGTCTGTGAGGGGTTGCAGTGTTGTGGCACCAGCACCAGTGCCTAAGGCCTAATTTTTCAGCTCCTGTTCAACGGGGGCATGTAATTACAATTCTTGATCTAATATTTCACAGCAGGGCCCTGTGAGGGCTTACAGTGTTGTGGCCACAGCAACACCTAAGGCCCAAATTTCTGCTGAGTATATAGGGCAGGACCCTACTTTCAAACATCTAACTTATAAACGACTCCTACTTGCAAACGGAAGGAGACAACAGGAAGTGAGATGAAATCTACCCCTAGGAAGGGAAATTCTCTCCTGTAAGAGTTAATATGGGAAAACAATTTCTCCTTTCCACTGATGCTTTCCAATCCTTGTTCCACAAAAAAACCCAAATTTTCAAAAAACATTTTTCATTGGGACAAAAAAGTGAGGTGAAATCTTCTGAAGAGGAGGAAAGACAGCAAAACAAATGTCACAGGGGTGATAACCCTTCCCTATGTTTTCCAAAAAGCTTAAAAAAGATTTTTTGGCTGGAGCTAAACACGTTAAAAATGTACCCGTTCAAAATTACAAAGAGATTCTACTTAACAACAAACCTACAGTCCCTGTCTTGTTTGCACCGCCTGTATACTGCTGTTCAGAGTATGTAGGGCCTGGTGGCCCCACACCTTTCCTTATTTTAATTTGGGTGCGGGATTCCCCTTAATATCCATACAAGACCCAAAGGGCCTGGTAATGGACTGGGGGGTACCCATGCCGTTTGTCTCACCGATTTTCATCCATATTGCCATGACCCGACATGAAATTAAACCCGCAAGCAGTTTTAAATGAGATTTTTTCCTTTAAAAATGACATTTGGTGCAGGGACTGTTCTAAACACGGGAAACACGCGTCACTTTACAGGCATACTATAGACACCCCCCAGGTACGATATTTAAAAGGAATATTTCACTTTTTTTTTTTTTACTTTAAGCATCATTAAAATCACTGCTCCCGAAAAAACGGCCGTTTTTAAAAGTTTTTTTTGCATTGATACATGTCCCCTGGGGTAGGACCCGGGTCCCCAAACCCTTTTTCGGACAATACCATGCAAATTAGCCTTTAAAATGAGCACTTTTGATTTCGAACGTTCGAGTCCCATAGACGTCAATGGGGTTCTAACGTTCGTGCGAACTTTCGGTCCGTTTGCGGGTTCTGGTGCGAACCGAACCGGGGGGGTGTTCGGCTCATCCCTACTGCAGACATAGTACAGGAGATGATCAGAGACTGCAGATATACTACAGGAGATGATCAGAGACTGCGGACATAGTACAGGAGATGATCAGAGACTGCAGATACACTACAGGAGATGGTCAGCGACTGCAGTTATACTACAGGAGATGGTCAGAGACTGCAGGTATACTACAGGAGATGATCAGAGACTGCAGGTATACTACAGGAGATGATCAGAGACTGTGGACATAGTACAGGAGATGATCAGAGAGTGCAAGTATACTACAGGAGATGGTCAGAGGCTGCAGGTATACTACAGGAGATGGTCAGAGACTGCAGATATACTACAGGTGTCACGTACCTGGTAGGTTGTGAGCCTGAAGTGCAGGAAAAGACCTCCCTTACAGCTCCCACTCCCGTTCCCCTGGAATGGAGACAGAGGGCCAGGAGTGAAGAGTGGTATGGGTGCCTGGCAGGATCAACAGTTGCTGAAGGTCCAGTAGTGGTGGCACCCTCTGGAGTCAGTAGCCTGAGGAGTAGACTGGAATGCAGGACTGGAACCGGACTACAGTCAGAGGGTCTGGTGCAGGCAGATAGCAGGATCGTCAAACAGGAAGCCGGGTCAGATAACAGGAAACACAGATCAGATCAGGTAACACTCACAGAACGCTGTAGAGCAGACAGCGGGGATGGAGTGTGCCAGGCAGGTTTAAATAGCCCGCCTGACACCAGCGGGAGTGCGCGCGCGCGTGCCCGTGCGTGACCGCACCCGTGAACGCGCGCACATGCGCAATGGGACCCGTGGCCGGGTTCGCATGAGCCTGGGACGCCGATTACTGGCAGGATCTTCGTGACAACAGGAGATGGTCAGAGACTGCAGATATACTACAGGAGATGGTCAGAGACTGCAGGTATACTACAGGAGATGGTCAGAGACTGCAGATATACTACAGGAGATGGTCAGAGACTACAGTTATACTACAGGAGATGATCAGAGACTGCAGGTATACTACAGGAAATGATCAGAGACTGCAGGTATACTACAGGAGATGATCAGAGACTGCAGGTATACTACAGGAGATGATCAGAGACTGCAGGTATACTACAGGAGATGATCAGAGACTGCAGGTATACTACAGGAGATGGTCAGAGACTGCAGATATACTACAGGAGATGGTCAGAGACTACAGTTATACTACAGGAGATGATCAGAGACTGCAGGTATACTACAGGAAATTGATAACGGAGAGCCGCATCGTTCCAATTAGTGTCCGCACTCCACTTCCTGAATTCGGACACATAATCCTCTGCTGCTCTGCGACCTTGTTGAAGGGTGTGTAGAGCCGCCTCTGCAGTTACAGATAGCTGGGGGTCATCATATAACTGGCCTAGTGCATCAAAGAAAGTGGAGAGGTTGGTCAGGGATATGTCTTTTTGCTCTAAGAGGCGATGGGCCCAGGTTTGGGGGTCACCAGAGAGTAAAGAAATCACGTAGCCCACCTTTGTAGCCTCCAGGGAAAAGGTACGTGGCTGAAGAGCAAAAAACAGTTCGCAGGAGTTGCGGAAGGCTCTGAACTTATGGCGATTTCCAAAGAAACGTTCAGGTGTGGGAACCTTAGGTTCCGGAGGGAGCATCACCACCGTTGAGGAAGGCCCAACTGAAGGAGCAGGAGCAGAGGTAGCTCCCTGGGCCCCAACGGGGTTAGACAGGGTTAACACTCGTTCCTCCAGTCTGGTATATCCTTGCTGCAGATTCTTGACTGCTTCAGTCAATCCTGCCAGGTGTGCGCAGAGTTCCTCCATGGGAGACATTCCCTGCTCAGGCTCAGACATGGCTGTCTGCTACTGTCACGTACCTGGTAGGTTGTGAGCCTGAAGTGCAGGAAAAGACCTCCCTTACAGCTCCCACTCCCGTTCCCCTGGAATGGAGACAGAGGGCCAGGAGTGAAGAGTGGTATGGGTGCCTGGCAGGATCAACAGTTGCTGAAGGTCCAGTAGTGGTGGCACCCTCTGGAGTCAGTAGCCTGAGGAGTAGACTGGAATGCAGGACTGGAACCGGACTACAGTCAGAGGGTCTGGTGCAGGCAGATAGCAGGATCGTCAAACAGGAAGCCGGGTCAGATAACAGGAAACACAGATCAGATCAGGTAACACTCACAGAACGCTGTAGAGCAGACAGCGGGGATGGAGTGTGCCAGGCAGGTTTAAATAGCCCGTCTGACACCAGCGGGAGTGCGCGCGCGCGTGCCCGTGCGTGACCGCACCCGTGAACGCGCGCGCATGCGCAATGGGACCCGTGGCCGGGTTCGCATGAGCCTGGGACGCCGATTACTGGCAGGATCTTCGTGACAACAGGAGATGGTCAGAGACTGCAGATATACTACAGGAGATGGTCAGAGACTGCAGGTATACTACAGGAGATGGTCAGAGACTGCAGATATACTACAGGAGATGGTCAGAGACTACAGTTATACTACAGGAGATGATCAGAGACTGCAGGTATACTACAGGAAATGATCAGAGACTGCAGGTATACTACAGGAGATGATCAGAGACTGCAGGTATACTACAGGAGATGATCAGAGACTGCAGGTATACTACAGGAGATGATCAGAGACTGCAGGTATACTACAGGAGATGGTCAGAGACTGCAGATATACTACAGGAGATGGTCAGAGACTACAGTTATACTACAGGAGATGATCAGAGACTGCAGGTATACTACAGGAAATTGATAACGGAGAGCCGCATCGTTCCAATTAGTGTCCGCACTCCACTTCCTGAATTCGGACACATAATCCTCTGCTGCTCTGCGACCTTGTTGAAGGGTGTGTAGAGCCGCCTCTGCAGTTACAGATAGCTGGGGGTCATCATATAACTGGCCTAGTGCATCAAAGAAAGTGGAGAGGTTGGTCAGGGATATGTCTTTTTGCTCTAAGAGGCGATGGGCCCAGGTTTGGGGGTCACCAGAGAGTAAAGAAATCACGTAGCCCACCTTTGTAGCCTCCAGGGAAAAGGTACGTGGCTGAAGAGCAAAAAACAGTTCGCAGGAGTTGCGGAAGGCTCTGAACTTATGGCGATTTCCAAAGAAACGTTCAGGTGTGGGAACCTTAGGTTCCGGAGGGAGCATCACCACCGTTGAGGAAGGCCCAACTGAAGGAGCAGGAGCAGAGGTAGCTCCCTGGGCCCCAACGGGGTTAGACAGGGTTAACACTCGTTCCTCCAGTCTGGTATATCCTTGCTGCAGATTCTTGACTGCTTCAGTCAATCCTGCCAGGTGTGCGCAGAGTTCCTCCATGGGAGACATTCCCTGCTCAGGCTCAGACATGGCTGTCTGCTACTGTCACGTACCTGGTAGGTTGTGAGCCTGAAGTGCAGGAAAAGACCTCCCTTACAGCTCCCACTCCCGTTCCCCTGGAATGGAGACAGAGGGCCAGGAGTGAAGAGTGGTATGGGTGCCTGGCAGGATCAACAGTTGCTGAAGGTCCAGTAGTGGTGGCACCCTCTGGAGTCAGTAGCCTGAGGAGTAGACTGGAATGCAGGACTGGAACCCAGCAGAAGGTAGCCAGGAACGCTGGGCTGGAACACAGCAGAAGGTAGCCTGGAACGCTGGACTGGAACACAGCAGAAGGTAGCCTGGAACGCTGGACTGGAACACAGCGGAAGGTAGCCTGGAACGCTGGACTGGAACACAGCGGAAGGTAGCCTGGAACGCCGGGCTGGAACCAGGAACAACAGCAGGTAATAGCAGACTGGAAGCTGGACTGGAACCAGGAACAACAGCAGGCAGTAGACTGGAACGCTGGGCTGGAACACAGCAGAAGGTAGCCTGGAACGCTGGACTGGAACCAGGAACAACAGCAGGTAATAGCAGACTGGAAGCTGATGAACACAGCGGAGGGTCAACAAGCCGGTAGTCAGTAACGTTCAGACAGCAGAGGTACCAGGGGTAATGCAGAGGGATGGTCAGGCAAGCCAAGAGGGTCTGGTGCAGGCAGATAGCAGGATCGTCAAACAGGAAGCCGGGTCAGATAACAGGAAACACAGATCAGATCAGGTAACACTCACAGAACGCTGTAGAGCAGACAGCGGGGATGGAGTGTGCCAGGCAGGTTTAAATAGCTCGCCTGACACCAGCGGGAGTGCGCGCGCGCGTGCCCGTGCGTGACCGCACCCGTGAACGCGCGCGCATGCGCAATGGGACCCGTGGCCGGGTTCCCATGCGCCTGGGACGCCGATTACTGGCAGGATCTTCGTGACAACAGGAGATGGTCAGAGACTGCAGATATACTACAGGAGATGGTCAGAGACTGCAGATATACTACAGGAGATGGTCAGAGACTGCAGATATACTACAGGAGATGGTCAGAGACTGCAGGTATACTACAGGAGATGGTCAGAGACTGCAGATATACTACAGGAGATGGTCAGAGACTACAGTTATACTACAGGAGATGATCAGAGACTGCAGGTATACTACAGGAAATGATCAGAGACTGCAGGTATACTACAGGAGATGATCAGAGACTGCAGGTATACTACAGGAGATGATCAGAGACTGCAGGTATACTACAGGAAATGATCAGAGACTGTAGGTATACTACAGGAGATGATCAGAGACTGCAGGTATACTACAGGAGATGATCAGAGACTGCAGATATACTACAGGAGATGATCAGAGACTGCAGATATACTACAGGAGATGATCAGAGACTGCAGGTATACTACAGGAGATGATCAGAGACTGCAGATATACTACAGGAGATGATCAGAGACTGCAGATATACTACAGGAGATGATCAGAGACTGCAGGTATACTACAGGAGATGATCAGAGACTGCAGGTATACTACAGGAGATGGTCAGAGACTGCAGGTATACTACAGGAGATGATCAGAGACTGCAGGTATACTACAGGAGATGGTCAGAGACTGCAGGTATACTACAGGAGATGATCAGAGAACTCTCAGCAATGCACACCTTTACAGTTGAATAACACAGCTCAGGGTTTCAGGATAGCAGTTAGGCATTGTATAGGTGTAAGGACATACCTGGCCAGCTGGGCTCACCATACACTTTCAGAGGTCCGGGGGCGGGGCTCCCACTCTGATCTCTGCTCTCACTAGTTCAGCTGCTCGCTCCCGAGCATACAGGCTGCATGGGGCGGGGTCAGAGCAACAGTGGAGCTCCCGGCTCCACCCCCTCTATACTGGCCGGGGAATACAGAGGTCCGGGGGGCTCCCACTCCGGTTCCGATCTTTGCTCTTACTACAGCCGCTCTGTTCCGAGCATACAGGCTGCATGGGGCGGGATCAGAGCGTCAGTGGAGCTCCCGCCCCACCCCCTCTCTGGTGGATGGCTCGGCAATATGCTTCTGTTAACGCGGTAGTAAAGCCTGCTTTGTGTTTCTTTTTACCTACAAGTAAGCCTATAATAAGGCTTACCTGTAGGAAAAATGAATATCTCTTAAACGTGCACGGTTTAGGTGATATTCACCCTGGATGCAGCCCCTGACATCACCGGCGCATGTGCTCTGAAGGTCCGGCATACCTTGATAGAACTTCAGAGCTTTGTGCCGGAAACCAAGAGCATGCGTGGGAGTGACGTCATCGCAGCTCCAGCCAATCACACAGCCGGAGTGCGCAAACCCAGAAGAAAAACCAGGGGAAGATGTCAGCCCTCTCAGCGGTGACCGAGTGCCGCAGGAGGGCTTCGTTCTAAGGTAAGTATTTCATAATGTGCTAGTATGCGATGCATACTAGCACATTATGCAATTGCCTTATGGGTGTGTTTTGGTTTTTTATAACCGCTTTCCGACCAGCCGCCGTCATTATACTGCAGCAAGGTGGCTCGTTCCCGCAAATCGCTGTTGGTGTACGTCAGGGCGGGACCTCGCTTTTGTGGGCGCAGCCATTGCCCAGCGGGGGGGGGAGCCAATCAGCAGGTCTGGGGGACTCGATATCACCCGCGATCGTTCCCCGCAGTGACAGAACGGGGATCTGCCTGTGTAAACAAGATCACACAGATCCTGTCTTTCTGCTATGCAGGAAGACGGATCTGTGTGTTTTCCGGAGTCACACCGTCCCCCATACAGTTAGAAAACGCAAACAGGGAACACATTTAACCCCTTGATCGTCCCTGATGTTAACCCCTTCCCTGCCAGTGTCATTAGTACAGTGACAGTGCATATCTTTAGCACTGATTACTGTAATACTGTCACTGGTTCCCAAAAAAGTGTCAAAAATGTAAGTTCCGATCTGTGTCTGATCTGCCCGCCGCAATGTCGCAGTCCCACTAAAAATCACTGATCGACGCCATTACTAGTAAAAAAAAAAAAATAATAATAAAAATGTTATAAATCTATCCCCTATTTTGTAGACGCTATAATTTTTGCGCAAACCAATCAATATACGCTTATGTGATTTTTTTTTTTTTTTTTACCAAAAATATGTAGCAGAATACATATCAGCCTAAACTGATGAATAAATTCATTTTTTAAATTTTTTTTGTAAATGTTTTATAGCAGAAAGTAAAACATTGATTTATTTATTTTTTTCAAAATTGTCACTCTTTTTTTTTTGTCTATAGTGCAAAAAATAAAATAAACCCGCAGAGGTGATCAAATACCACCAAAAGAAATCACTATTTGTGGGAAAAAAAAGGACATCAATTTTATGTGGGTACAATGTCGCGCGACCGCGCAATTGTCAGCTAAAGCGACGCAGTGCCGTATTGCAAACAATGGCCTGGTCAGGAAGGGGGTAAATCCTTCCGGGGCTGAAGCGGTTAACCAGCCGCGGGTTTACAACCGATTTAAGAACGAACATAGGAGCGATCACTCACTGTGTTTATTCATTCGTCCATCCTGAAACATCCAGCAGCAGCCAGCTAGAGAGGAGAGGAGGGAAGCGGGCAGCACTGCAGGGGGGGGAAGAAAAAGGGGGCGCCAGGAAGCAGGGGGGGAATCGGCATCGCACAGAGTGATCAGGGTGTGCCCAGGCACATCCGGCACACCCTGTGCACATGCTTATATCTACAGGACCCTTTCCCTTGCCCTTATCTCCCTCTATGACACGTGGGGGGAAAATTCTGTAGTCCTACAGAAGAAGAACTGAGCAGGGCTGACAACATTGCTTGGTAATTTAGTGCACCATACCTCCCAACATTTTGAGATGGGAATGAGGGACACCTACTAGCAAACCTATGTAGGCATAGGACACGCCTCCTGCCACACCCCCTTAAAGGAGAATTAACCAAAAAAAAAAAAGGTTCATTGAATCCACAAGGGGTTAAAATTTACAAATGTAGCAATTTAGAGATTGGATGAAAGGTTTAGCTCTGGGAAACACTTTCTGAAAGATAAAAAGTGTATTTTATTAAACAGCTATATGGATCAGACTAAAATGAGGGGGAAAGAGGGACAGAGGGACATTGCTCCAAATCAGGGACAGTCCCTCGAAATCAGGGACAATTGGGAGGTATGGTGCAGCAGTCCTGTGTTGTCAGCCCAAACAGGAAGTTGGGAGCACGCTGGTTTTCTGGCAGAGCAACAGGAAATTTTCTGGACTTGCAGCATGTTTAAACAATGGGAAATGTGCATGCATCACAGAGATGTATTGGATATTTTTTTGTGTATTATTTTGCACAGATTCATACTTCACAGTGACACCGGGGATCAGAACTGTCACCACATGAGACTGCAAGAGATAGGCGAGTAAAGAATTCCTTTAAAGGAGGTACCTTCCAGTAAAGTCGCTGTACAGCGTACATGAAAACAGTGAATACTAGGTGTCAAGCAGCGGCTGCTGGGAGGAAACAAGGATAATAGTAATCACAGAGTTCTTGTCGGTGTGTCATTTCACCAAAGAAAATGTGATATTATGATATTAGCGTCTGTCTCTGCCAGAGCCCCCGGGCAAGTGACACCACAGCAGGCCGCGATTCTACAAACGCCAAACGCAAACCAGTATGAAATGTCAGTTAATATTGTTGTCTTTAGGCTACAGCGTGGTTATAAAAACAGAGCGTTTAGCGGGTGTGAAATTGAATGGACGCGTGGAGATTAGTTGTCGCTTAAAAGATGTATTCTTCTCTCCGCTACATTAATTTTTATTCCAAAGTGTTGTAAAGCAGGATATTATTTTTTACTGACATTAAGCTCGGGATATTAGCATTATATCTCCATTCTCTGTTGACTTTGTCTTTCCATGTCTGCAGAAAGGTTAAAGGATAAGGTCACTTTAAAACTTTAAAAAGTGCCGTTATCCTTATTTGCCCTCTTCCCTGACCCCGCCTTACCCACCGCCCCCCTCCACACAGGTACGTCTACCGGGATCCCAAGACCATGGATCTGCTATTTATATACATCAGGTCATCTAGTGCCCAGGGTAAACATGCCAAACTGTGCCCCCCCCCAAAAAAATGTGTGGGCATCACGTGTGACCATAAATCCCCCCCCCCACAAAAAAAAAACTAGCACTATTCTGCATGCTCCCCCCCCCCTCCCCCCCCAAGCATAAATTGTCTTTGCAAGCCAAAATTCTCCCCAAAACAAAAATTCTAAAAATTCTCCACATCCTAGTACAAATCCCCTCACCACCAAATACCCCTCCTGACACAAATCATCTCCCCTAATCCCCCCCCCCCTTAGCACAAATCCTCCCCCCTCAAACTCCCCCACCTAGCACAACCCCCCTAAAATCAACCCTCTTAGCGCAAATCCTCCCCCTCTCAAATTTCCCCACTTAACACAAACCCACCCCCCCAAAATCCCCCCCCTTAGCACAAATCCTCCCCCCCAAACTTCCCCACCTAGCACAACCCCCCCAAATCACCCCTCTTAACACAAACCCTCCCCCCTCAAACCTAACCACCTAGCACAAACCCCCCCTAAAATCACCCCTCTTAGCACAAATCCTCCCCCTCTCATACTTCCCCACCTAGCACAAACCCACCCCCCAAAATCCCCCCTAAGCACAATCCCCCCTCAAACTTTCCCACCTAGCACAACCCCCCCAAAATCCCCCCTCTTAGCATAAATCCTCTCCCCCTAACACAAACCTACCCCCCAAAATCCCCCCTCTTAGCACAAATCCTCCCCCCTCTCAAACGTCCCCACTTAGCACAAACCCACCCCCCCAAAATCACCCCTCTTAGCACAAATCCTCCCCCCTCAAACTTCCCCAGCTAGCAGAACCCCCCTATAAAATCACCCCTCTTAGCACAAATCCTCCCCCCTCTCAAACTTCCCCACCTAGCACAAACCCACCCCCCCAAAATCCCCCCCTTAGCACAAATCCTCCCCCCCAAACTTCCGCACCTAGCACAACCCCCTCCCCCCCAAATAACCCCTCTTAGCACAAATCCTCCCCCCTCAAACTCCCCCACCTAGCACAACCCCCTTAAAATCAACCCTCTTAGCGAAAATCCTCCCCCTCTCAAATTTCCCCACTTAACACAAACTCATCCCCCCAAAATCCCCCCTCTTAACACAAATCCTCCCCACCTCAAACCTCCCCACCTAGCACAACCCCCCCCCCTAAAATCACCCCTCTTAGCACAAATCCTCCCCCTCTCATACTTCCCCACCTAGCACAAACCCACCCCCCAAAATCCCCCCCTAAGCACAACCCCCCCCCCCCAAACTTCCCCACCCATCACAGCCCCCCCCCCCAAAAAAAATCCCCCCTCTTAGCATAATTCCTCCCCTCTCTCAAACTTCTCCACCTAGCACAAACCCACCCCCCAAAATCCCCCCTCTTAGCACAAATCCTCCCCCCTCTCAAACTTCCCCACTTAGCACAAATCCACCCCCCCCAAAACCACCCCTCTTAGCACAAATCCACCCCATCTCAAACTTCCCCACCTAGCACAAACCCACCCCCCCCATAATCCCCCCTTAGCACAACCCCCCCCCAAAACTTGCCTACCTAGCGCAACCCCCCCCCCCAAAAAAAATCACCCCTCTTAGCACAAATCCACCCCCATCTCAAACTTCCCCACCTAGCACAAACCCCCCCAAAACTTGCCTACCTAGCGCAACCCCCCCAAAAAAAAATCACCCCTCTTAGCACAAAAACTCCCCCCCTCAAACTCCCTCACCTAGCACAAACCCCCTAAAATCACATCTCTTAGCACAAATCCTCCCCCTCAAACTTCCCCGCAATCCAATTCGCAATAGCAGGAGATTCCACCTCTCTACGGAGCCGGTTCATACATTACCGCTGTGGCTCCGGTGCGATTTGCACAGTCCGTTTTTGGTCCGTTTCAGCCAAAAATTCAGGCTAAAATCGGACTTTAAAGCGGTGAACCAGAACACACCGGACCCCTGCTGGGATCCGCATGCTGCGGTGGTGTGAACCCAGCCTTATTTCTCTGCCTAAAAGCTTGAAGAAGCTTGTGCTCTTTTGCACGTTTTTATTGAGCTTATTGGAGCTTTTTTGAGTATAAGCATTTTTTTTCCACGAACCCCCCCTCAGCTCATTTTTCCTTTTTTATTTATTTTTTTTTGTGTGTTTTTGCTCATTTGAGCTTTGTTTCAATTTTTTTCATGCTTTTTTTTTATCGCGTTCTTGGGCACTTAGGGGTCTTTTCTGCCCAAAAACTCCTCTCAAAAACAAGAGTTTGGTGGTTTTTTTTTGTTCTGTTTGTAGGAGCATATGTCTGTAAACTCCAGAAAAAGCCATAGTGTGCATGGACACATTGACTAACATGGAGCGAAGTTTCCAGGCAGAAAAAAAACAAGCTCAAAAGCCTGTAGGAGCCGCTTCTTTGAGCTTCTTTGAGATGCAGTGTGCATGAGCCCTCAAGTGGTTCTAAAGCCTTAAAGTGTTTGTAAACGTTGTAAAACAACCCATTCCGTTTAAAACAGAAATTGTATGCAAAACATTTGTGTATAGATCTAAAAAGACATTCTAAACACCGTTTTTTTTCCAATCTTATGCCACTGAGAACACATTCCCTCTGATCTCGGTGGCATAAGAGCTGGGGAGGAGAAGCAGCAGTACACTGATCTTCCCACTGAATGGCTGTGCAGCGGGGGCGTGTCAGGACAAGTCCGATCATTGGAGGAGAGCAGGCTTAGTTCCCAGCATAACTAGAGAACTGACCATGGTGTGCTCTTCTGCTTAGTGTGGTCAGTTATTAATAGGAAAGCAGAGGGACTGGCAGGAACACCAGGGATTTCACATGAAGGAAGCAATACAAAGAGAGCAGGAGACTTTCTCATACAAGTACATGGTACAGCAGGCACATATCGGGAATATGAAACATTGGGAATAGACACGGACAGGAAGAACCTGCGTCTGTTAATGACCTCCCGGCAAAGTAGTCTGCGCTGTAGCCGCCATTCGGATACAGCGCGGATCTGAAGAAGTTAATGTGCAATTATCCTGTAGGGCTCATTCACACAGGTATGTTTTCTGCACAGAACGCAGGTTCTTCCTGGCAGAGCTAACAGAAGACACATAGACACATACAATTCTTCTAGTGACTTTAAGGCTGCTTTCACACTGGGGCGGTAGGGGGCGTCGGCGGTAAAACAGCGCTGTTTTTAGCGCTGTTTTACCGCGGTATTCGGCCGCTAGCGGTGCGGTTTTAACCCCCCGCTGGCGGCCGAAAAAGGGTTAAAATCACTCGTACAGCGCGGCTATAGCCGCGGCTATAGCCGCGGTATTGCCGCGGTATAGCCGCGCTGTCCCATTGATTTCAATGGGCAGGAGCAGTGAAGGAGCGGTGAATACACCGCTCCTTCCCCGCTCCAAAGATGCGGCTTGCAGGAGATTTTTTCTTCTCCTGCTAGCGCACCGCCTCAGTGTGAAAGCCCTCGGGCTTTCACACTGAACAAACAGCAGCGGCTGTTTTGGGTCGGTTTGCAGGCGCTATTTTTAGCGCAATAACGCCTGCAAACCGCCCCAGTGTGAAAGGGGTCTAAGTGCATCAATACATTTTTATATGTGCACACGCATAAAAACTGACACAGCTGTGTGTTTGGCCTTGTTGATTTCTACAGTGCTGCATTTAGAGGCGTACAAAACCTATACGCTATAGGCTTCGAAATGCAGTGTTTTAGGAGCCCCATGTGAATAAGTCCATAAAAACTGCCTTTGCCAACAGTGTTTCAACCAGATACAGTACGACCATAACCCTCTCCATGTCTATGATAAGAAAGTGTGGTGCTACCACCCATAGACTCCAAAGGTTCTAAAGGCAGAAGTTTTTTTTTTTTTACCTTATTGCATTCTATGCATTAAGATAAAAAAATCCTGGGTGCAGCTCCCACCCAGCTCTTCCTTATACTTATCTGAGCCCCATCTGATTCTGCGATGTGCATGAGAGCAGCGACTCTCCCGGGCTCACACATAAGGGGGAGCCATTGGCTTTTGCGGCTGTCAATCACAGCCAGTGAGCCAATGAGGAGAGAGCAGAGGCAGGGCTGAGCCACGCTCTCGGTGTGGAAGGACAATTTCCTTTCACAGGAGCGTGGCTTGAAAGCGAGCCTGCTCGAGTGTCCACTTAGCAAAAGGCTTGCTATTGGGGGGGGCACTCGGCAGGGGGGAGGAGCTAGGACCACTGGCGGGGGACCCAAAAAAAAAAGAGGATCGGGGCTGCTCTGTGCAAAACCATTGCACAGAGCAGGTAAGTATAACATGTTTGTTATTAAAAAAAAAAATACAACCTTTAGAATCACTTTACTTTATTGCATATCCATCGGGAGTAAAAAAGGGATCTGTGTCCTGGATTCGTTTTTTACTCCTGATGAATATGCAATAAAGTATTTTCAGAGTGTCGAACGCTGACTTGCCGACCTTACTTCAATTGGATATCCCTCCCCATACCGCCATATTTGCACTGAGGCTTATTTGTTTATTAATTACTTATTTAGAGGACTTATTTATTAATTAATTTTTTATAATGTCACAGTTTAGATTTGTTAGTGGGATCAGTTAGGGCAGTAATTATTAGGTTTTTGTAATGCTTATATTGGTTTTGATTTTTTACAGCAGCTCACTGGGTGGGAAAGATGATATACTGTATTTAGTATATATTTTTTAAATTTTAGTTTTAGCGCCGAATAATACTGTATGTGTATTTACAGTGGGGACGGAAAGTATTCAGACCCCCTTAAATTTTTCACTCTTTGTTATATTGCAGCTATTTGCTAAAATCATTTAAGATCATTTTTTTTCCTCATTAATGTACACACAGCACCCCATATTGACAGAAAAACACAGAATTGTTGATATTAAAAAAGAAAAACTGAAATATCACATGGTCCTAAGTATTCAGACCCTTTTTCATATATTTAACTCGGGTGCCGTCCATTTCTTCTGATCATCCTTGAGATGGTTCTACACCTTCATTTGAGTCCAGCTGTGTTTGATTATACTGATTGGATTTGATTAGGAAAGTCACACACTTGTCTATATAAGACCTTACAGCTCACAGTGCATGTCAGAGCAAATGAGAATCATGAGGTCAAAGGAACTGCCTGAAGAGCTCAGAGACAGAATTGTGGCAAGGCACAGATCTGGCCAAGGTTACAAAAAAACTTCTGCTGAACTTAAGGTTCCTAAGAGCACAGTGGCCTCCATAATCCTTCAATGGAAGACATTTTGGACGACCAGAAACCTTCCTAGAGCTGGCCGTCCGGCCAAACTGAGGTATCGGGGGAGAAGAGCCTTGGTGAGAGAGGTAAAGAAGAACCCAAAGATCACTGTGGCTGAGCTCCAGAGATGCAGTAGGGAGATGGGAGAGAGTTGTAGAAAGTCAACCATCACTGCAGCCCTCCACTAGTCGGGGCTCTATGGCAGAGTGGCCCGACTGAAGCCTCTCCTCAGTGCAAGACACATGAAAGCCCGCATGGAGTTTGCTAAAAAAACACCTGAAGGACTCCAAGATGGTGAGAAATAAGATTCTCTGGTCTGATGAGACCAAGATAGAACTTTTTGGCCTTAATTCTAAGCGGTATGTGTGGAGAAAACCAGGCACTGCTCATCACCTGTCCAATACAGTCCCAACAGTGAAGCATGGTGGTGGCAGCATCATGCTGTGGGGGTGTTTTTCAGCTGCAGGGACAGGACGACTGGTTGCAATCGAGGGAAAGATAAATGCGGCCAAGTAAAGGGATATCCTGGATGAAAACCTTCTCCAGAGTGCTCAGGACCTCAGACTGGGCCGAAGGTTTACCTTCCAACAAGACAATGACCCTAAGCACACAGCTCAAATAACGAAGGAGTGGCTTCACAACAATTCTGTGACTGTTCTTGAATGGCCCAGCCAGAGCCCTGACTTAAACCCAATTGAGCATCTCTGGAGAGACCTAAAAATGGCCGTCCACCAACGTTTACCATCCAACCTGACAGAACTGGAGAGGATCTGCAAGGAGGAATGGCAGAGGATCCCCAAATCCAGGTGGGAAAAACTTGTTGCATCTTTCCCAAAAAGACTCATGGCTGTATTAGATCAAAGGGGCTTCTACTAAATACTGAGCAAAGGGTCTGAATACTTAGGACCATGTGATATTTCAGTTTTTCTTTTTTAATAAATCTGCAAAAAATGTCAACAATTCTGTGTTTTTCTGTCAATATGGGGTGCTGTGTGTACATTAATGAGGAAAAAAATGAACTTAAATGATTTTAGCAAATGGCTGCAATATAACAAAGAGTGAAAAATGTAAGGGGGTCTGAATACTTTCCGTCCCCACTGTATATATAAACTAGCAGAGCAGCAGAACCGGGATGCGGAGGTGCATGTTATACTAATATCCTTACATCCCTCTTCCAATAATTAGCTCTGAGTAATATTTTACTTTTAATTTAAACCAGCCATCTTTGTAAGAGTCCAGCTGGTTCCCGCAGCAGCACCCCAGACATATAATAAATATCTCTTAAAATTATAAAGAGATCGTTTTGCTGAATAACTGTTCTGATACTAATGTAATATTGTCCTGTTAAGAATGTAAACTTTATTTCCGCTGTCATTCCCCTGCATCGGAACATTATGACTGTAAAAATAAAATAAGACTTCAGCATCAATTCCTATTATTGTAATGTATTGTGCATTTCTGCTATAAATTATACCAATGCAAAAGCAATCTCCTTTGTCATAGACTAATAGAAACATATAACCTAGCTGTATATTTTTCTGCAAGCCGATTCATTTGTTTCATTATTCATAAATGGCTCCAGAAAACAATATGCCTTTGGACTGCAGGTTACCTGGTGGGAATCCTTAACATTTTGCATGCATAGTCCTTGTAGTACTTTAAAAAAAAGTCTATATAAGTTAGTGCAGCATTTCTCGACCTTTTTTTTTTCAGTTGCAGCATTAAACATATGCAAAATTTAAAGGCACTCCAGTCTAAAATGTAAAAAGAATGTTACTTCTCAATAGGATATCTAGGCCTGGTACGATGAACACAACCACTTTGATGATATTAACCTCAAGCCCCCGTTCATATTAGAGGTCCTCCCTTCAAATCAGAGGTCCTCCCTTCAAATCAGAGGTCCTCCCTTCAAATCAAAGGTCTCCCTTTCAAATCAGAGGTCTCCCTTTCAAATCAGAGGTCTCCCCTTCACATCAGAGGTCACCCTTTCACATCAGAGGTCACCCTTTCACATCAGAGGTCACCCTTTCACATCAGAGGTCCCCTCTTCAAATCAGAGGTCTCCCCTTCACATCAGAGTCCCCCATCACATCAAATTCCTCCCCTTCACTTCAGAAGCCCCCCTCTTTACATCAGAGGTCCTACCTTCAAATCAGAGGTTCCCTCTTCACATCAGAGTCCTCCATCATTTCAAGGTTCCACCTTCATGTCAGAAGCCCCCTTTACATTGGAGTTCCCGCCTTCAAATCAGAGGTCACCCTTTCACATCAGAGGTCCTCCCTTCAAATCAGAGGTCCTCCCTTCAAATCAGAGGTCCTCCCTTCAAATCAAAGGTCTCCCCTTCAAATCAGAGGTCTCCCCTTCAAATCAGAGGTCTCCCCTTCACATCAGAGGTCTCCCCTTCACATCAGAGGTCAGCCTTTCACATCAGAGGTCCCCTCTTTAAATCAGAGGTCTCCCCTTCAAATCAGAGTCCCCCATCACATCAAATTCCCCCCTTCACTTCAGAAGCCCCCCTCTTTACATCAGAGGTCCTACCTTCAAATCAGAGGTTCCCTCTTCACATCAGTCCTCCATCATTTCAAGGTTCCACCTTCATGTCAGAAGCCCCCTTTACATTGGAGTTCCCGCCTTCAAATCAGAGGTCACCCTTTCACATCAGAGGTCCCTCCTTCAAATCAGAGGTCATCCTTTCACATCAGAGGTCCCCACTTCAAATCAGAGGTCATCCTTTCACATCAGACGTCCCCCCCTTCAAATCAGAGGTCACCCTTTCGCATCAGAGGTCCCTCCCTATTGGAGTGCCCCCTTCACATCAGAGTTCCCCATATCACGTCAAATCCCCCCCCTTCACTTCAGAAGCCCCCCTCTTTACATCAGCGGTCCCATCTTCAAATCAGAGGGGTCTCCTTCACATCAGAGTCCTCCATCATTTCAAGGTTCCACCTTCAAGTCAGAACCCCCCCTTTACATTGGAAATCCCACCTTCACATAAGAGGTCACCCTTTCATATCAAAGGGCCTTCCCAATTGGAGTGCCCCCCGCAAATCAGAGTCTCCAACACGTCAAATTTCCCCCTTAACTTCAGAAGCCCCCCTTTACATCAGAGGTCTTCCTTTCAAATCAGAGGTGCCCTCTTCACATCAGAGTCCTCCATCATTTAAATGTTCCACCTTCACGTCAGAAGCCCCCCTTTACATCGGAGGTCTCCCCTTCAAATCAGAGGTCTCCCCTTCACATGAGAGGTCTCCCCTTCACATCAGAGGTCACCCTTTCACATCAGAGGTCCCCTCTTTAAATCAGAGGTCTCCCCTTCAAATCAGAGTCCCCCATCACATCAAATTCCCCCCCTTCACTTCAGAAGCCCCCCTCTTTACATCAGAGGTCCTACCTTCAAATCAGAGGTTCCCTCTTCACATCAGTCCTCCATCATTTCAAGGTTCCACCTTCATGTCAGAAGCCCCCTTTACATTGGAGTTCCCGCCTTCAAATCAGAGGTCACCCTTTCACATCAGAGGTCCCTCCTTCAAATCAGAGGTCATCCTTTCACATCAGAGGTCCCTCCTTCAAATCAGAGGTCATCCTTTCACATCAGAGGTCCCTCCTTCAAATCAGAGGTCATCCTTTCACATCAGAGGTCCCTCCTTCAAATCAGAGGTCATCCTTTCACATCAGAGGTCCCCACTTCAAATCAGAGGTCATCCTTTCACATCAGACGTCCCCCCCTTCAAATCAGAGGTCACCCTTTCGCATCAGAGGTCCCTCCCTATTGGAGTGCCCCCTTCACATCAGAGTTCCCCATATCACGTCAAATCCCCCCCCCCTTCACTTCAGAAGCCCCCCTCTTTACATCAGCGGTCCCATCTTCAAATCAGAGGGGTCTCCTTCACATCAGAGTCCTCCATCATTTCAAGGTTCCACCTTCAAGTCAGAACCCCCCCCCCCCTTTACATTGGAAATCCCACCTTCACATAAGAGGTCACCCTTTCATATCAAAGGGCCTTCCCAATTGGAGTGCCCCCCGCAAATCAGAGTCTCCAACACGTCAAATTCCCCCCTTAACTTCAGAAGCCCCCCTTTACATCAGAGGTCTTCCTTTCAAATCAGAGGTGCCCTCTTCACATCAGAGTCCTCCATCATTTAAATGTTCCACCTTCACGTCAGAAGCCCCCCTTTACATCGGAGGTCCCACCTTCACATCAGAGGTCCCCCATTCAAATGGGAGCTACCCCCTTCACATGAGAGTCCCTTGTTCACGTCAGAGGTCCCACCTTCACATCAGAGGTCCTTCCCTATCAGAGGCACCCATCATATTAGAGGTACCGCCTTCACATGAGAGAACCCCTTATCACATCAAAGCTCGCCCTTTCACATCAGAGGAACCCCTATCAAATCACAGCCCCCCTATACATCCATCACATCAGAGTACCCCTATTGCATCAGAGTCTTCCATCACCACAAAGCCCCCCCCCCCCTTATCAATCTGTGATCCAGGGCAAACTGAGTTGTGTGAAAATGGCACCCTGGTTGAGACGCTCAGAGTTATTCTATCTAGCACATAAATACTCTACTGCAAAAGAGCTAAACAGTTTCCCAATGGTTATTTTGGGTGCTGAACACCTAATGAGACCCTGAAACCAGAGCATTCATTTTAACAAAAATTGTCCCTTGTATGTGAATTTAATGTTTTGTGATTTACCTGTGAAAGCCTCCCTTGTGCAAAAATCCAAAAACCCTGAGACTGCTGCTGAGAACGGCCGTCTTTTTTATTTTTTAATAAAGGGCTTTTCAAAAACTTGTGTTGTGTCTTTACTTACTTTTTAACCACTTCAATACCGGGCACTTAGACACCTTCCTGCCCAAGACAATTTTCAGCTTTCAGCGCTGCCGCAAATTGAATGACAATTGCGCGGTCATGCTACCCTGTACCCAAACAAATTTTTTATCATTTTGTTCCCACAAATAGAGCTTTCTTTTGGTGGTATTTTATCACCTCTGCGATTTTTATTTTTCGCGCAACAAATAAAAAAAGACCAAAAATTTTGAAAAGAAAAGTTTTTCTTTGTTTCTGTTAAATTTTATTGTAAATAAGTATGTTTTCTTCTTCAATGACGGGCACTTATATGGCTGCACTGATGGGCACTGATAAGGCAACACTGATGGGCACCGATGAGGTGGCACCAATGAGGTGGCACTGATGAGGTGGCACTGACGGGCACTGATGATGGGCACTGATAGGCGACACTGATGGGCACTGATAGGTGGCACTGATGAGCGCTGATAGGTGGTACTGGTATGCAGCACTGATGGGCACTCATAGGCGGCACTGATGGCCACTCATAGGCTGCAGTTATGGGCACTTTTAGGCAGCACTGATGGGTACTTATGGGTGGCATTGATGGGTACTTATGGGTGGCATTGATAGGTGGCATGGATGGGCACTGATGGGCACTGATAGGTGGGCACTGATGTGCATGTATGGGCACTGATAGGTGGCACTGATGGACACTGATGGGTGGCACTGATGACACTGATGGGTGGCATTGCTGGGCATCACTCATTTTATTGTGCCATAGAGGTGCCAGTCAGTGCCCATTTGTGGGCACTGATTGGCATATGTTGGGCATTGATTTTTACATGTGGATGGCCATGGGGGGATGTACCTGGCCATCCACATGCTGGGGGCTTCCCTGGTGGTCCTAGCAGCTTCCCTGGTTGTCTAGTGTGGGCATCTGAGGGGGGGCTGCGCTGATAAACAATCAGCACAGACCCCCCCTGTCAGGAGAGCCGCCGATCGGCTCTCCTCTACTTGCGTCTGTCAGATGCGAGTGAAAAAAAGCCGATCACCGGCTCTTCCTGTTTACATCGTGATCAGCTGTGATTGGATACGGCTGATCACGTGGTAAAGAGCCTCCGCCGGAGGCTCTTTACCGAGATCAGTGTAGCGGTGTGTCACACTGACACACAGCACCAACGATCGCCATGATGCGCGCCCCCACGGGGCACGTGGCGGCTGTTATCCTGCAGGGCATCATATGACGCCCAGTCAGGATAACAGAACCACCGCCCTGCCGTCATTCTGCTATAGGCCGGGCAGGAAGTGATTAATCTTTTGTGGTGAATGGGTAGGGGTACTATGCAACCCATACTCATTCACATAGGGGGGTGGGATCTGAGGGTCCCCCTTGTTACAGGGGGCTTCCAGATCCTGATAAGCCTTCCACCTGCAGACAACCATAACCACACCCCCCACCCTCCCAGCGCCACAAAGGGCATGTGGCCTGGTATGGTTCAGGAGGGGGCTGCATGCTCAGATAAGGGTTTGGTATGGATTGGAGGGGGGGGGGGGCACGCTTCTTTTCTTTTTCTGATTTTTTTATTGCCAGTATTCCTTTGCTTACATTTCCTGAAGAGCCATTCACGGCGAAACATATGTTGGAGTGGAGGATCCGTCATTTTCGGGTTCATTTTTCGATACACCACACCAGGCTTTGCACCTTCGGAGTTAGACGTGGAACGCACACTACCCCCGGGGATCAGTTGACTCACACACGCTGTTTACACCTAGTGCCAGGCCAGGCACTATCGCATGTGAGTGTAACTGTTATTATTGCTGCTGTTTTTATTCTAGTAAAAATTACTACACTATGAGACTTTCATCTGTGTCTCCTGTGGAGTCATTTTTTACATTCTAGCTCCTTCCTGAGTGGCCATTGGAGTGGATTCTTGCCATTAGTGGAACCAATTTGGGGTTCCCAAAGTGTTTCTTGACCATCCTGTAAAAAGGGGTCAAACAGCTCTGGTGAGTGTCCATCTTTATATTGAGCACTCGTGGTGGAAGAGCTAGAAGTTTTATCTCAGAACATTCCGTTTTGGTGTTGGGATTTATTCACTTATGGACTTTATGCTTGCTTATTTTCTCATTAATGTGCACATTTGACTTTGATGCAGTGTTTTCTTTGTGACAATTTTTTTATATGAACATGTATAGCGCCTTATTCTTTATTTTGTAATTTCGCACAGTTCCAGTGATTCATTCACTTTAAAGGGGCCTGCTGTTTTGTTTTTTTATTATGTTCTCATCCCCACCAGGCGCCATTGTTTTGGTACACATTTTTGCAGGAATTTTACTGGTCCTGACCTCAAGTTTGGGACAAGGGGTGGGCAAAAGAGGCGGCTGCCCTGGGCGCAATGGTTTATTGCAGGGATGAGGGTGCCTTAACACTAACCCTAAGGGAAGGGGGGGGGGTGCAGCTTGGCATCTTTGCCCTGGGTGTTGGATGAACTTGTTTCGGCACTGCCTGACTTCAACCCGATAGAACACCTTTGGGATGAATTGGAGTGGAGACTGCGAACCAGGCCTTCTCGTCCAACCTCAGTGCCTGACCTCACAAAAACACTTCTTGAAGAATAGTCAAACATTCCCATAGACACACTCCTAAACCTTGTGGACGGCCTTCCCAGAAGAGTTGAAGCTGTTCTAGCTGCAAAGGGTGGGCCAACTCAATATTGAACCCAACGGACTAATGCCCCGTACACACGGTCGGATTTTCCGATGGAAAATGTCCGATCGGAGCGTGTTGTCGGAAATTCCGACTGTGTGTGGGCTCCATCGGACATTTTCCATCGGATTTTCCGACACACAAAGTTGGAGAGCAGGAGATAAAATTTTCCGACAACAAAATCCGTTGTCGGAAATTCCGATCGTGTGTACACAAATCCGACGCACAAAGTGCCACGCATGCTCAGAATAAATAAAGAGATAAAAGCTATTGGCCACTGCCCCGTTTATAGTCCCGACGTACGTGTTTTACGTCACCGCGTTCAGAACGATCGGATTTTCCGACAACTTTGTGCGACCGTGTGTAGACAAAACAAGTTTGAGCCAACATCCGTCTGAAAAAATCCTAGGATTTTGTTGTCGGAATGTCCGAACAAAGTCCGACCGTGTGTACGCCCTATAAGACTGGGATACCATTAAAGTTCATGTGTGTGTAAAGGCAGGCGTCCCAATACTTTTGGTTATATAGTGTAGATGGGTGAGGCTGAACCACCCATGAAGGTGGTGCTAAAACCACAGATCATTCAGCCTGGATTTTCTAAGGCTCACATTCGGTGCTATTCACAGAATAACGCTATCAGTAGCAGCAGTATTAGAATTTGTCCGGACAGCTTGGGGTACAAGATGAATACTGGTGTGAAAATAAAAGCATTTTAATTGTGAATTTTTCTCGTCCACCCGGAGTGTACCCTTTACATATTACAACTTTGAAAGAAGGGAAAGCATTCATACAACATACAGTATATTTCATCTGAAGATCATGAAATATATAAGGCTACATTGTAGCCCTCACCTCCTACCGACAGAGAAAGAGCAGAGGATGAAAGTGAATGTAAAACGGACACAGGCGAGGTGGTGGAGGGGAGACGGGAAAGATGGCTTCTTTTGTAGAAAGGACACATTGAAGCCGGCAGGAATGTTTCTGTACCTGGAGATTTTTTACTCATTATAATTTAAAGAAAGGACCGTTGCTAGAATTATTTTACAAAGACGATGTGCTTTTTATACATAGATAGACGTGGCTTTTTGTTCTCTCTTTTTTTTTTACGATATTTAATGTAAAAACAAAAAGTATAAGGAAAGTATTAGTAAAGATGTATCAACTGTTTGCAGTTGGATCTCCTGCGGAGCTGTATTTACTATGAAACTTAAAAGAGGTGACATTGTACAGCATGTCCCTGGCCTCGTCTAAAAACTCTCAAGCTACAGTTACATTTTTTTGCAATGTATATAATTTATTCATATGGGTGAGATGCCCATCAGGGGTGGAATGTTCCATGGTACAGCCAATGTGAATAAACAAATTCAAACCAGGCTTGTTTAGTTGTGATACAAATAACTTAGAGAAGATTTAAAGAGTCAGTGCAACCCAAAACAAATATTTAATGCTTAACTCCAGCCTTCCTTTCAGTCTTACACAGTTGTTCAGGCTCCTCTCTTTTGCAGAAATGCTTACTCTGATTTTACTGCACACTGTTAGCTTCTCCCAGTGTGTATTAGAACTACAGCAAGACAGGCTGAGCCCTCCTTATTTCCTGGGTGAAGGATATCCCAGCGTCATCTAGACAGTGGTCTCCAAACTGCCGCCCCGGGGACCCTTTGCTTCCTTTTACCTGGCCCTTGGGGCATCCACCCCTGACACTGACAATGGGGCTTTATTCCTCCCACTGACACCAATGATGGGGCACCCGTCCTTCCACTGACACCAGTGATGGGGCTCTTTTCCTTCCACTGACACCAATGATGGGGCTCTATTCCTTCCACTGACACAAATGATGGGGCTCTATTCCTCCCACTGACACAACTGATGGGGCATTATTCCTTCCACTGACACCAATGATGGGGCTTTATTCCTCCCACTGACACCAATGATGGGGCACCATTCCGTTCACTGACACCAATGACGGGGCACCATTCCTTCCACTGACACCAATGATGGGGCACTATTCCTTCCACTGACACCAATGATGGGGCTATATTTCCCCACTGACAGCAATGATGGGGCACCATTCCTCCCACTGACACCAATGATGGGGCTCTATTCCTTCCACTGACACTAATGATGGGGCTCTATTCCTCCGACTGACACAAATGATGGGGCACTATTCCTTCCACTGACACCAATGATGGGGCTCAATTCCTCCCACTGACACCAATGATGGGACACTCTTGCTTCCACTGACATCAATAATGGGGCACTATTGCTTCCACTGACACCAATGATAGGGCACTATTCCTTCCACTGACACTAATGATGGGGCTCTATTCCTCCCACTAACACCAATGATGATGGGGCACTATTCCTTCCACTGACACCAATAATGGGGCACTATTCCTCCAACTGACATCAATGATGGGGCACTATTCCTCCAACTGACACCAATGATGGGGCACTATTCCTCCAACTGACACCAATGATGGAACATGATTTCTGCAACTGACACAAATGATGGGAAACTGTTTATTTCCATTGACGCCACAACATTTTCTACTCTCACTGGCCACAGTGTGGCCCCCCTAAAGTTTGAAGGACAGTAAGCTGGCCCTTTGTTTAGAAAGTTTGGAGACCCCTGATCTAGACCTTTCCATCGCTTCTCTGCCTTTAGGCTAGGGTCCAGTGTAGTATCTGTTCTTACCAGTGTCCATTAAGGGTACTCTGCCAACTATCTGGCTGTCAGGACCTGGACCACCTGCTTGTGGCACTGTAATTCTCTGGCATAGGGTTGTAATTCCAATGTCTACTAGCGAGTGTCTCCCAGCAACCAGCAGATCCCAGTACTCTGTTTCCACCTGATGCTGGCTGCTGGGAGAGTATTTAGGTTCCCCCAATTAGTGCCTCTTGCTCCAGTGCTTTGTTTGCTGTCAGATAATGTTAGCTGTTATCCTTTAGCTGTTCTGCCCTTTACATTGTACCCTCGACATGTACAATTTGTTTTGGTCCAAATGTAAATTCGGACAAATATTTGGTTATTCGGAGATTCAGATGTATCCGAATCTTCAATTAAAAGAGTAACGCATTTCATTGAAATTCATTCAGTTATTCGTTTTCTAACTAATTCTAAATTTTTTGGAACAATTTGAATTTAGATGGTCAAAAAATGATCGTCCAATCATTGTGTGAAGAATAGCTGGTTGTTAAGGAGCGGGCCGGGACACTGTCCAGCGTGTCCCTAAAGTGATAGTAAAACTCACATATTTTTTTTCATTAAAATAATAAACATGTTATACTTACCTGCTCTCTGTAATGGTATTTCACAGAGTGGCCCAGGCCCAGATCCTTCTCTTTTGGATCCCACACCAGCGCTCCTGGCTCCTCCCTCCTGTCGGGTACCCCCACAGCAAGCAACCTGCTATAGCGGCATCCAAGCCGAGCCGCTGCTCTGTGTGTCCATTCACACATGGAGCCGCAACTTGGCCCGCCCCCCTCTGTCTCCTGATTGACTCACTTGCTGTGATTGACAATGGCTCCACCTGCTGCCAATATCCAATCAGAAGTGCAAGTGTCAAAAACCATGAAATCAGACCGAGACATAAATACAGTTAAATCACACTTGTTTAATAATAAAAGTAAAAAGAACAAACGTAGTCAAAACATAACCAAAGTTCAGTAACCGGAACGGATAGTCAGCCAAGCCAGAAGTCAGTGATCAAAGTAGTGGAACAGCAAGCAGGATCCAGGGCCAGAAGGGATGTCAGCAACAGGGCCGGGACAAGGGGTGGGCAGGAGGGGCGGCTGCCCTGGGCACTGTGGTATCATGTGAGTTAGAGGGGCACCACAAGGAGGCTGGGGGGGAGGGGATTTGATTGAGAAGGGGATTTGTTGAGAAGGGGCATTTGTGGGGGCGGCAGCGGGTAAGAATTGTTCTAGGAGGGCAAATTTTTGAGGTGTGCTAGGAGTGGTGATTTGGGGGAATTTGTGTTGGGAAGAAGAGGGATGGGAGAAGATGATTTGTGCTAGAAGGGGGGATTTTGGGGGTTTGTGCTATAAAAGTAATATAGTAGAGTGGCAATATTTTTTTTAGGGGGGGCGCAATTTGACAGGTTTGCCCTGGGCTTTGGATGACCTTGTCCCGCCACTGGTCAGCAAAGCCAGTCTTTAAACAGGAACGCAGGAGATGTTTCTTGTGATGTTGACCAAGGCGAAGGCAGAGATCCTCTGGACTGGACGGTTTAAGTAGGCAGGACTGAGAAGCAGGATATTGTCACAGGTAGTACTTACCGAGGCCGAGATGCCAAGAGCGGCTCGCCCTTGCGACCACGCGCACCCCGTCCCCCCGAAGGTGATACAGGGAACAGGTGGCACGCGGAGGCACGGGCCACCAGCAGGGGTGAGTTCCTTGGAAAGACTGAAGAGCTGTATGGAGGATTAGCTGAGGTTCAGGAACTGGCTGAGGGTCTGGTGCAGGACAGAGGAATCGGGTACCAGAGGAAGTAAACAAGTCCCGGAAACAGGCCAGAGGTCAAATCCGGGTAAGGCAGGTAAGCAAGTCCGTTAGGCAGGCTGAGAGTCAAACACTGGTATGCAGATCAAGCAAAGTCCATTAAGAAAGCCGAGGATCAGATCAAGGAGAGCAGCAGCGTAGTCAGGGACAGTCCGGGTCACAGCAGGTAGTCAGGTATAGCAAACTGGAAACAGGCACAAACAGGAAGCTGACGACAAACCAGCAACCTGGCTGGGCGCCAGAGCCGTCTGAAATAGCCCCGCCATAGCGTGCGCCCTGGCGTGCACCATTACGCACAACACGGGCGCTACCGTGCACACTCGCGAGCCACTGCGCGCACACGCGAGCTGTTGTGCACGCGCCGCACCATCAGGCCGCGCACGTGTGTGCGCCGGAGCACCAATCCGCCGCGCATGCGCGCAGGAGCATGGCGAGCAAGGGTAGAAAAAGTCCTTCTCTGACTGATATCATCAACAGCTGAGTAACTGTGGAGAGAGATGTGAGCTGGCAGATAGCTGACAGCTGAGCGGCCAGCTCAGAGAAGGAAGGGCTGAGCCCAGCCCTGACAGCAAGTCACCGGAGAAGACAAGGCTCTTGTGCACATCACTGGAATGAGAGGGGATCAGGTAAGTATTAGGGAGGCTGGGGAGGGGCTGCTGCACACAGAAGGCTTTTACCTTCATGCAGAGAATGCATGAAGGTAAAACACCTAGTGCCTTTAGGTTGGGTTCACACTATTGCGAATTGGATGCAGATTTCCTTGCATTCCAATTCGCATAGCAGGAGATTGTGACTGGCCGGTTCACACATCTCCGCAGCGGCTCCAGTGCAAATTGCACAGGAGCCCTGTACGTCTTTTGGTCCATTTCAGGTCCGAATTCAGCCCAAAATTTGGGCTGAAATCTGACCTGATATGGTGAATGGAGACGCACCGGACTCCTGTTGTGATCTGCTGCGTTCAATAGTGTGAACCCAGCCTTACAACCACTTTAACAACCTCCTACATAAGTTGTACCTGTTTATCTGCAGTCTCCTCTTCTCTACATCTATTCAAAGTCCAGAATTTTAAAGCTTGTCTGAGCTGTCAGAAAAAGGGTGGGGGGAGCTGAAGTTACACTCTGCAGAGCTCAATGAGGAGAGCTCTAGGAGCTGTTTGGAAGAAAGGGGCAAACCCCCCTCCACACAGCACACAGGAACAGAGCTGAGGCTGTCAATCAGCTGGAGGTCCCTCACCTGTCACCATTTATCTCTTGGTGTCAGGAAAACCCATCAGAAGTGATTCATACTGATAGCAGAGGAACGAAGCAACAGACAGAAATTGCACTTAGCGCTCTTAACCCCTTCCCGACCAGCCCCTGCAGTTATACTGCGGCAGGATGGCACTGCTGCGCAATCGGTCGTAGCTGTATGTTGGCTCTTTAAGATGCTGTAGCAGGCCCATGCGCCCGCAGCGTGTCCCCGGAGCCAACGCACTTGCCCGGCTGGTACGGAAATCGCCAGGCACCTGCGAGAACTGGGATCTGTGTGTGTAAACACACAAATCCCGGTTCTGTCAGGGAAGAGGAGACAGATTGTGTGCTCCTACTAAGTAGGAACAATGATCTCTCTCCTCCTCTAGTCAGTCCCAGTCCCCCCACAGTTAGAACACATCTAGGGAACACATTTAACCCCTTGATTGCCCCCTAGTGTTAACCCCTTCCCTGCCAGTGACATTTATACAGCAATCAGTGGCTCTGATCGCTGTATAAATGTCACTGGTCCCAAAAAAAGTGGCAAAAGTGTCCGATGTGGCCGTCGCAATGTCGCAGTCCCGATAAAAATCGCAGATCACTGACATTACTAGTAAAAAAAATAATAATAATAAAAATGTCATAAATCTATCCCCTATTTTGTAGACGCTATAACTTTTGTGCAAACTAATCAATATACGCTTATTGCATTTTTTTTTTATCAAAAATATGTAGAAGAATACATATTGGCCTAAACTAATGAAGAATTTTTTTTTTTATTTTGGATATTTATTATAGCAAAAAGTACAAAATATTGTGTTATTTTTTTTAATTAATTGTCACTCTTTTTTTGTTTATAGCGCAAAAAATAAAAACCGCAGAGGTGATCAAATACCGCCAGAAGAAATCTCTATTTGTAGGGAAGAAAGGATATAAATTTTGTTTGCTACGTTGCACGACCGCGCAATTGTCAGTTCAAGCGACAAGAAGGGGGGAATTTCTTCCGGGGCTGAAGTGGTTAATTGAGTACACACTATAAAGGGATATGCTTTCATGTCTAATGTCGCGTACACACGAGCGGACTTTACGTCACACTTTGCCCGGCGGATGGGATTTCGTTGGACAATTCGATCGTGTGTGGGCTCCAGTGGACTTTGTTTTCTCAAAAGTTGGACGGACTTAGATTTGAAACATGTTTCAAATCTATCCGACGGACTCGAGTCCGGTCGAAAAGTCCGCTCGTCTGTATGCTAGTTCGACGGACAAAAAGCCACGCTAGGGCAGCTATTGGCTACTGGCTATGAACTTCCTTGTTTTAGTCCGGTCGTACGTCATCACGTACGAATTCAACGGACTTTGGTGGATTGTGTGTAGGCAAGTCCGTTCATTCAGAAAGTCCGTCGAAAAGTCCGCCGGGCAAAGTCTGCCGTAAAGTCCGCTCGTGTGTACGCGGCATAAGGTTTACAACCACTTTAAGTAATGTTTAGTATGACTTTAGTTATCAAATGTTTGCTCTTCCTAGTTTTGGAGATTTGTAGATTAACTGCTAGAAGAAGCTCCTCATTTGACTTAGCTCATTCAGCCTCAACCTTGCCTAAGAGCTGCTGAGATAAGCTATCAGCCAGAGAGTGCAGTGTTTGCAGCCAACTTTTATGCCGCGTACACACGAGCGGACTTTACGGCGGACTTTGCCCGGCGGACTTTTCGACGTACTTTCCGACGGACTTTCTGAATGAACGGACTTGCCTACACACAATCCACCAAAGTCCGTCGAATTCGTACGTGATGACGTACGACCGGACTAAAACAAGGAAGTTCATAGCCAGTAGCCAATAGCTGCCCTAGCGTGGCTTTTTGTCCGTCGAACTAGCATACAGACGGCGGACTTTTCGACCAGACTCGATTTCAACGGATACATTTTAAACAAGTTTCAAATCTAAGTCCGTCCAACTTTTGAGAAAAAGTCCGCTGGAGCCCACACACATCGAATTGTCCGACGAAATCCCGTCCACCGGGCAAAGTCCGCCGTAAAGTCCGCTCGTGTGTACGCGGCATTAGACTTGTGTTGTGGTATGGAGCAGTAAAGTAAAAACTCTTGTGCAGCACTGCAAAACAGAAAAAAAAATGTAGAGCATGCAATTGGAATGAGCTTATGGAATGCCTGCCTCAATGAACAAATACTGGATAATTAGAAATTATATTTAGAAGCTATTTCATATTTTTTTAAGTATTAACACTGATTTTTATTTTTTTATTTTTATGATTATAATTTTTACATGCTGTACATCCCCTTTAAGTGTCTTTGTTGTAATCTTTCATATCCTAGAAAAGCCACTTTTAGTCAAATGTAATCATGGATATGGAGTACGAAAATTGACATATACATGGTCCCACAGTCTATTGTCGATAGCATTGCTTTTTCTTGAATTATATACAGTATTTAACCACTTCAATACCGGACAATTTCACCCCCTTCCTGCCTAGTCCAACTTTCAGCTTTCAGCGCTCTCACACTTTAAATGACAATTGTGCGGTCATGCAACACTGTACCCAAATTACATTTTTATCATTTTTTTCCACACCTATGGAGCTTTCTTTTGGTGGTATCTAATCACTGCTGGGTTTTTTATTTTTAGCTAAAAAAAAACAAAAAAATACCAAAAATTTTGAAAAAAAAGTTTTTCTTAGTTTCTGCCAGAAAATTTTGTAAATAAGTAGTTTTTCTCCTTCACTGATGTGCACTAATATGCCGCACCAATGGGCACTGACAGGTGGCACTGATGGGCAATGATAAGTGGGACTGATGGGCAGCACTGATGAGCAGGCACTGAAAGGCAGCACTGACTGGCATCACTGATAGGCACAGATTGGCATCACTGATGGGCACAGATTGGCATCACTGATGGGCACAGATTGGCATCACAGATGGTCACTGACTGGCATCACTGCTGGGCATTGTTGGGGCTGCACTGATTATCACTTAGCAGTATAGTCAGTGTTTATCTGGCGCTCCAGATGGAGTAATCCTACACACGAGCGGACTTTACGGCAGACTTTGCCCGGCGGACGGGATTTCGTTGGACAATTCGATCGTGTGTGGGCTCCAGCGGACTTTGGACGGACTTAGATTTGAAACATGTTTCAAATCTATCCGACGGATTCGAGTCCGGTCGAAAAGTCCGCTCGTCTGTATGCTAGTTCAACGGACAAAAAGCCACGCTAGGGCAGCTATTGGCTACTGGCTATTAACTTTCTTATTTTAGTCCGGTCGTACGTCATCACATACGAATTCGACGGACTTTGGTTGATTGTGTGTAGGCAAGTCCGTTCATTCAAAAAGTCCGTCGTAAAGTCCGTTGAAAAGTCCGCCGGGCAAAGTCTGCCGTAAAGTCCGCTTGTGTGTACGCGGCATTAGGGGTATAGTCTGTGGCTGTAATAGCTGGCTGGTGATGTATCCATAGAAAGGGGTATCAGAGGCCAATAGAAGAAGCAGTCAGCTCCGAGTCTGTAGCCTTTCATCACTGCAGCCCTGATTGACAAGATTCCAGCCCTGCCTAGGTCCAATCAGACCCTGGTGACATCACTTCCTTTGCTCCTGGAGAAACACTGTGATCCATTCCAGCCAGCTGCTCAATCCTTTCCAGCTATCTGGAACAGCAGTGGGACCCACAGAGCCATGTGGAATGCCAGGACTGCACTTTACTTTGACGAGCATGCATCTTCTACCATCTTTTAAGTGTTTTTAATCTTATCCTATTAAAGTCATCATTTCAATACTACACTCAGGTCGGCACCTCCCCCTCCCTGTTTTTTCCTTGCACTGATTATCAGTGCCCTGATTACCTGTACAGGTCTCCCATGTAAGGAGATGCCACTGATCGGCTCTCCTCTCCTCACACTCTGTCAGTGTGAAGCGAGGAGAGTCGATTACCGGCATTTCTGTGTTTAAACAGTGCTCTGGATGGTGGTATGAGAAGCCTGTAATGCTGCACAGTGCTCTGGATGGTGGTCTGAGGAGGCCTGTAATGCTGCACAGTGCTCTGGATGGTAGTCTGAGGAGGCCTGTAATGCACAGTGCTCTGGACGGTAGTCTGAGGAGGCCTGTAAATGTACAGTGCTCTGGATGGTGGTATGAGAGGCCTGTAATGCTGCACAATGCTCTGTATGGTGATCTGAGGAGGTCTGTAATGCTGTACAGTGCTCTGGATGGTGGTCTGAGGAGACTTGTAATGCTACACAGTGCTCTGGATGGTGGTCTGAGATGGCCTGTAATGCTACACAGTGCTCTGGATGGTGATCTGAGGAGGCCTGTAATGCTATACAGTGCCCTGGATGGTGGTCCGAGGAGGCCAGTAATGTTAAATAGTGCTCTGGATAGTGGTCTGAGGAGGCCTGTAATGCACAGTGCCCTGGATGGTGGTCCGAGGAGGCCTGTAGTGCTAAATAGTGCTCTGGACGGTGGTCTGAGGAGGCCAGTAATGTTAAATAGTGCTCTCGATGGTGGTCCGAGGAGGCCTGTAATGCTAAATAGTGCTCTGGACGGTGGTCTAAGGAGGCCAGTAATGTTAAATAGCGCTCTGGATGGTGGTCTGAGGAGGCCTGTAATGCACAGTGCCCTGGATGGTGGTCCGAGGAGGCCTGTAGTGCTAAATAGTGCTCTGGACGGTGGTCTGAGGAGGCCAGTAATGTTAAATAGTGCTCTCGATGGTGGTCCGAGGAGGCCTGTAATGCTAAATAGTGCTCTGGACGGTGGTCTAAGGAGGCCAGTAATGTTAAATAGCGCTCTGGATGGTGGTCTGAGGAGACCTGTAATGCACAGTGCCCTGGATGGTGGTCCGAGGAGGCCTGTAGTGCTAAATAGTGTTCTGGACGGTGGTCTGAGGAGGCCAGTAATGTTAAATAGTGCTCTCGATGGTGGTCCGAGGAGGCCTGTAATGCTAAATAGTGCTCTGGACGGTGGTCTAAGGAGGCCAGTAATGTTAAATAGCGCTCTGGATGGTGGTCTGAGGAGACCTGTAATGCACAGTGCCCTGGATGGTGGTCCGAGGAGGCCTGTAATGCTAAATAGTGCTCTGGGCGGTGGTCTGAGGAGGCCAGTAATGTTAAATAGTGCTCTGGACGGTGGTCTGAGGAGGCCAGTAATGTTAAATAGTGCTCTGGACGGTGGTCTGAGGAGGCCTGTAATGCTGCACAGTGCTCTGGACGGTGGTATGAGGGGCCTGTAATGCACAGTGCTCTGGAATGGTGGTCTGAGAGGTCTGTAATGCTGCTCAGTGCTGGATGGTGGTCTCAGGCCTAAGGGGAGGCCTGTAATGCACACAGTGCTCTGGATGTCGGTGGTCAGAGGAGGTCTGTGATGCACACAGTGCTCTGAACGGTGGTCTGAGGGGAGGCGTGTAATGTACTCACTAATAGTGCTCTACTTTGGAAGGTCGTGAGTCGGGACTCCAGTTAGGATGCCAGAAATGCACAGTGCTTCTGTGAACGGTTGTCTGAAGAGGCCTGTAATGCTGCACAGTGCCAACTGCTAAATAGTAAGCACGCCTCAGACTCGCTTGCCTGCTGGGAGCGGAAGCTCACGGGATTTACACAGGCAGACCTCCACAAGGGTAAACGTCCCTCGCTCACATTTTCGTTTTCGTTTTCGTTCATTATGGATTCTTGTGGACTCCAAAATTACCTGCTAGGGGATGGTCGTTACACAGACCCAAAATGGTTATGCACACATGTTCAGGAACAAGTACCTTCTTTTAATTTCAAAGTAATCCTTCCTGGAATGTCAGCGTGACCCCTGGGGGGTTAGGAACATCTGTTTCAGATGTCCACTGGAAGCGGAGGTTCTGTTTAGTCAGCTGCGTGATGGGGGTTAGGATAGTGGAAAAGCCTCGGATGACCCTCCTGTAGAAGTTGGCAAAACCTACGAAGCGCTGTATTCCCTTCTTGTCGGTAGGTGCGGGCCAGTCCAGGATGGCAGAGACTTTTTGGGAGTCCATTTTGATCCCCTCAGGTGAAATTACTAGCCTCAGGAATTGGATGCTGCGCTGTTCAATTTCACACTTCTCACCTTTAGGGTACAGTCCATGTTGGCGGAGGCGGCCAAGCACTCTTTTGACATGACCTTGATGAGCATCTAAAGAGATGGTGAAAATCAGAATGTCTTCCAGGTGAACAATTATAAAAATGTCCATAAAGTCTTGGAATATGTCGTTGACAAAATGCTGGAAGCTAGCCGGGGCGTTGCAAAGGCCAAAGGGCATTACCAGATATTCAAAGTGGCCCAATCTTGTGCGAAAGACCTTCTTCCACTCATTCCCTATACTGATGCGGACTAAGTTTTAGGCCCCCCGTAGATGAAATTTGGTGAAGATGGTTGCTGATCTTAGTCTCTGGAACAGTTCTGGTACCAGGGGGAGAGGATATCGATTTTTAACGGTTATCTTATTGAGTTCCCAGTAACCCACACAGGGACGTAGGGAGTGGTCTTTTTTTTTTTTACAAAGAATATCCCTGCTCATGCTGGGGAAGTTGAAGGTTGAAAGAAACCCCTTTTTTAAGTTCTCCTGAATATATTCTTTTAGTGCCTCCTGTTCTCGCTCAGCGAGAGAAAAATCCTTCCGAAAGGGATTTCAGCCCCTGGAAGTAGTTCAATTGGGCCATCGTTTGGCCGATGCGGGGGAAGGATGTCAGCTCCTTGCTTACTAAAAACGTCCAGGAACTCATGATAGGGTTCATGTATGGCTTACCGCCCCTCAGAGTCCATACAGAGTAGCATAGCGGAAGGAACTGAGAGGAAGTAGATTCTCCCTGTGGCCCAATCAACTCGTGGATTATGTGCCTGTAGTCAGGGTAGGCCCAGAATAACAGGAAACAGTGGGGATGAGATGGCGTCAAGGCTGAGAATCTCCTTATGTTGGGAGGTGGTCAACACGGGTAAAGGGAATGTCTCTAGGGTTACAGGTCCCAACTTGATATATGACCTGTCAGCCAGGAAAACAGAGTCCTTGTGCCTTAGGTCCCAAAGGGCAAAAGTCAGGTCGATGAAACAACTGCAAGCCCCAGAGTCAACGAAGTCCATCACATAGTCCTCGGCCGTTCTACGGCCTTGCTGGAGCGCATAAAGGGCAGCCTCTGCTGTGGTGGTTTGCTGCGAGTCGTCATACAGTTGGGCCATTGTGTCGAAAAAGGCGGACATGGATTATAGTAATACGTCATTATTTTCCAGCATTCTGTGGGCCCAGGACTGGGGTTCACCTTGGAGCAGTGAAATAATGAATCCCACCTTGGTGGATTCCAGGGAGAATGTTTGAGTTTGCAGGGCTAAGTACAACTGACAAGCGTTGCAAAAGGATCAAAATTTCCCCCGGTCCCCTGAAAATCTCTCCGGTGATGGAACTCTGGGTTCAGGAGGCAGCATCACCACTGAGGGTGTTGTAGTGGCAGACCACATGGCAGAGAGCGCAGCAGTGGTCACTGCAGTGCTTGCTGGTGTAGGTAGAGTCTGTACACGTTGTTCCGATTGCGTATAACCCTTCTGAAAGGATTTGACAGCTTTGGTAAGGGCTGCAAGGTCCTGACAGATCTCATCCATGGCCAACTTCCCACTTGCAGGCTCAGACATGGCTGTCTGATACTGTCACATACCTGACAGGTGAGCCTGACGTGCAGTGGGAAGGCCTGGTGTACAACCCCAATTCAAGGGCCACCAATGTTGTAACAGTGGCCACAAGAGCCTGGCGGTGTATGGGGGCCTGGATCGTCTTCCGTGCAGCGGATGTTTCACCAGGATGGACCAGCAGGTTAACAGCAAGTGTAGTCAGTTCAGCTGATGCAGACAGGAAACAGGAAGCTGGTATGTGCAGAGCTGAGGAAACACTGGATGCGTGGTCAAACAAGCCGGGTTTGGTAACAGACGATCATGGAGACAAAACGACAGGCGGGGAATGGTCAGGATGCAGGCAATGTTCAGAAACAGGATATCAAGCAGTTGAGAGGTAAGCGTAGTCGGCAAGGCAAGCCGGGTTCAGGATAACAGAGAGCAAACGTAGTCAGAACAAGCCGGGTTAATGCAGGGATCAAATCAGGATCTCAGGAACAGGTTTTCACAGGTACAAGCTGCAGATCAGACAGCAAAGTCTCTGTGCAGCTGAGGTGTTTAAATAGAAAGTCTTTGGCGCCAGTCTCACTGGCGTGCACACCTGTGCGTGCGCAGGTGCCCGCACGCCAATGCACGCACTCCAGAGCGCATGCACACACCCATGCGCCGGAAAGATCCCTGACAGATACAGTGTGCCACTTTCCACCCGCAGCCTGCCACCAGATACAGTGTGCCACTTTCCACCAGCAGCCTGCCACCAGATACAGTGTGCCACTTGCCACCTGCAGCCTGCCACCAGATGCAGTGTGCCACTTGCCACCTGCAGCCTGCCACCAGATACAGTGTGCCTGTCAGGGAAGACCAGCCAGTACTCAAAATGGCCGAAGGAGAAGTCGACCTGTGACCTCAGCCTGTCAGGGAAGACTAGCCAGTATTCAAGATGGCCGAAGGAGAGGTCGACCTGTGACCTCAGCCTGTCAGGGAAGACTAGCCAGTACTCAAGATGGCCGACGGAGAAGTCGACCTGTGACCTCAGCCTCTGTCAGAACACCTTCGGTTCACCTGTGTGCACATTACCAAGGGGCTATTTAAACCTGGTCTGTGCTTGCATCCAGTGCTGTCCGTTCTACAGCGTTCCCGTGTGTTCCTGCCTGCTTTACCCGTGAGACCTGCACCTGTTTACCGACCCGGCTTGCCTCTGACTCTGCTACCTGCTGCCTGCATCTGACCCGGCTTGTTCTGACTCCGCATCTGCCTGCTCCTTCTACTACCACGCTGCCAGCCCGTTGCCGACCCTGCCTGCATCCAGACTACGCACCTGCCTCCGCTTCTGTTCCTGACGTTCCTGCCAGTGTTTGACCCGGCTTGCCCGACCTGCATCTTCCGCTCATTGGAGACCCCTGCTCCAGCACCGTGCCACCTGCCGCTGTTCCACATTACAGTGAAGACGAACTGTTTGGCACTTGTGCGACTCTGCACTTCTGCTCCTCCTGTCTACTCTATCAGGGGGCCAGAATCAGAGGAGCAAGAGAGGCCATTCCCTGCACATCAGGCTCTACCGCCAGGTACGTGACAGTAACGGACAGCCATGTCTGAGCCTGCGCAGGGACCCTCTCCTATGGATGAACTTTGCCAGCACCTGGCCGGCTTGGCACAAGCCGTCAAAGGTCTACAGCAGGGCTACACTCAGCTAGAGGGACGCCTACAGACCCTGACAGGCGCTGCAACTTCACAGGGTCCACCTTCAGCATCAGCCTCCTCTCAGGGATCTTCTCCTGCTCCTGCTGTGGTCATGCTCCCACCTGAGCCCAGGGTACCTACCCCAGACCGGTTCCTGGGTGAACGCAGCAAGTTTAGAGCGTTTCGGAACGCATGTGAACTGTATTTTGCCCTTCAACCCCGCACATTCTCCTTAGAAGCTACCAAGGTTGGCTTTGTAATCTCCCTGCTACAAGGGGAGCCACAGTCCTGGGCCCACCGCCTTCTGGAACAGAAGGCCGAATGCTTATCCGACTTAACCTCTTTCTTCAGTGCCATGGCCCAGCTGTACGAAGATCCTCAGCAGACAGATTCAGCCGAAGCGACCCTTCATGCACTTCAACAGGGTCGTAGGGCGGTGGAAGACTACGTCTCTGAATTTCGACGATGGGCATTTGACACAAACTGGAACGACGCCGCCCTACGATACCAATTTCGTATGGGCCTCTCTGAACCACTCAAAGATGAGTTAGCGCGGGTAGGGGTACCCCCTACCTTAGAAACTCTGATTGATCTATCCATCCAGATCGATCGCCGGCTGAGAGAACGAAGACTAGAGAGAGCGTCCACTCCATCCCGTCCAGTGTGGATGTTACCTCGGGTACCCAGCTCGTCCTATCCCGCTCCACCTGCTCCAGCCACTCCAGCTCCTGACGCCCCGGAACCTATGCAACTCGGCCTGCTGCGGCCCTCTCTTACTGTTGAAGAACGACAACGCCGCCGCCAACAGAACTTATGCTTATACTGCGGGGGATCCGGACATTACGTGAGGTCCTGCCCAGTGAAACCTCATAAGTCTCTCTTCACTACTTCTGCCTCGCTAACCCCAAGCTCGCTTAGCAACTCTGCTCACTTTACTATTCCCATTTCTCTACAGCTGCCAGGAAGGACTCTTCAGACTACCGCCATAATTGATTCCGGAGCCTGCAGCTGCTTCGTGGACTTGTCCTTTGCTGCTGAACATCATATCCCCCTGCAGCCTAAAGCACAGAAGCTCTCGGTTCACTTGGCCGATGGTTCCACCATTAAGTCCGGAGCAGTCACTCACGAAACCATTCCTCTGCTGACCATCATGTCCCAGGACCACCGAGAACTGCTACGACTAGACGCCATTGCTTCCCCTCTGTTCCCAGTTATCCTCGGTATACCTTGGTTGAAGGCTCACGATCCCCATATCGACTGGTCTAAAGGAAGCATTAACTTTGTCTCCTCTTACTGCACCCAGCACTGCCTACAGACCTCCTGTGATGTTCCCGCTCTGCTGTGTCTAGATAGGGACTCTGAAACCAGTCAGCTTGTGCCTCCAGCCTACCACAGCTTCCTAGATGTGTTTAGCAAGAAGGGGGCAGAGATCCTCCCACCTCATCGGCCCTATGACTGCCCTATAGAGCTACTCCCCGGAGCCGAAGTTCCCTTTGGGAGGATTTTCCCTCTGTCTGAGAGCGAGCTGGTGGCACTGAAGGACTATATCAATGACAATCTCAGGAAAGGCTTCATCCGCCCTTCCACGTCTCCAGCTGGGGCAGGGATTTTCTTTGTCCAGAAGAAGGATCAGTCGTTAAGGCCCTGTGTGGACTACCGTGAACTTAACAAGGTGACGGTGAAGAACCGTTACCCACTTCCATTAGTTCCTGAACTTTTTCAAAGACTTGGTTCCGCTACCATATTTACAAAATTGGATCTTCGGGGCGCCTATAATTTAGTGCGCATTCGGGAGGGAGACGAGTGGAAGACTGCTTTCCGCACACGATTTGGGCATTACGAGTATCTCGTGATGCCCTTCGGGCTCTGCAACTCTCCGGCTACCTTCCAGCATTTCATTAATGATGTTCTCAGAGACTTCCTGGACTTATTTGTCATTGTATACCTTGATGATATGCTAATTTTTTCTTCCTCCCTAGAACACCACCGCAGACACGTGAGAAGTGTATTAACCCGCCTTCGACAACACGGATTATATGCCAAACCCGAGAAGTGCGAGTTTGAACGCCAGAGTATCCAATTTCTGGGGCTGATCATTTCCACCGAAGGTATCCGGATGGATCCCCAGAAGGTAACGGCTATCCTGGACTGGCCTACTCCATGTGACAAGAAAGGTATTCAACGTTTCATAGGCTTTGCAAACTTTTATCGAAAATTTATTCGGGGGTTCTCAGCAATCATTGCCCCCATTACACAGCTTACCAAACAGGGGTCCCGATTCCGCTGGTCTCCAGAGGCTCAGTCGGCCTTTGAAACGCTGAAGAGGTTTTTCACATCCGCACCCGTCTTGAAGCACCCAGACTCGGCCTTACCGTATGTCTTAGAAGTGGATGCCTCGGAAACTGCGGTGGGAGCTATCTTGTCCCAAAGACAGGGCCCCAAGGCCCTGTTGCACCCAGTTGCGTTCTTCTCGCGTAAACTGTCTAGCGCGGAGAAGAATTACGACGTTGGGGATCGTGAACTTTTAGCAATTAAGGCAGCATTAGAAGAATGGAGATACCTTCTCGAGGGAGCAGCACATCCAATCTTAATCTACACAGATCACAAGAATCTCGAATATCTAAGAACAGCAAAGAGATTGAGACCTCGCCAGGCCAGGTGGGCACTTTTCTTTTCGAGATTTACCTTCCACCTGACATACAGACCTGGATCCAAGAACATAAAGCCAGATGCGCTATCACGCATGTTCAGTAAATCCCAAGACATCTCACCCCCGGATACGATCCTGTCCTCGGGAAATTTCCTTCTCCTACAAGGGGACTTAATGACGCAGATTAAACAAGCCTCTGTGAGGAGTTCTACACCATCTGGGATCACTTTACGGACACAGGAAGGGCTACTCTGGTATAATGATAAGGTCTTCGTGCCAGAGGATCTCCGAACTACCACGTTGAGCATGTGCCACGACCACATGCTGGCAGGACACTTTGGGGTCAGCAAGACTGCTGAATTGGTGCAGCGAACCTTCTGGTGGCCGGGGGTGGCAAGAGACTGTAGGAGATATGTGGAATCGTGCACCACCTGCATCCGTAATAAGAACAGCAAATCCAGGGCCTGGGGTCTGTTGAAGCCATTGCCTATCCCGAACAGACCATGGAGAATGATTTCAATTGACTTCATTGTGGAACTGCCCCCATCCGAGGGATACAGTACTATCTTTGTAATCGTTGATCGATTGTCCAAGATGGCCCACTTCATTCCTATGAAGGGCACCCCTTCTGCACAAGAGACGGCACGGATCTTCATCAGAGAGGTTATAAGACTCCATGGGGTTCCAGCTAACATCGTCTCAGACAGAGGGGTCCAGTTCACCTCCAGATTCTGGAGATCCTTGTGTGAATCCTTGGGTATTGAACTTTCATTCTCTTCAGCCTATCATCCGCAGACTAATGGTCAGACAGAAAGGACCAACCAGACACTGGAACAATATCTGCGTTGTTTCTCCTCCTTTTCACAAGACGATTGGGTGTCCTTACTTCCCTTAGCCGAGTTTGCCTACAATAATTCTTCTCATTCAGCCACGAAACAATCTCCCTTCTTCGCAAACTACGGTTTTCACCCGTCCTTCCTGTTTAATAACATTCCTGAATGCCCGGTACCCGCTGTACTTGAAACATTGGATTTCTTTAGATCCAACAACAAGCTGCTACAAGAGACAATGGCCAAGACTCAGGCTTATAACAAACAGATCTTCGATAAGAAAAGAAGAGGGGACCTGATCCTGAACCCGGGGGACCAAGTCTGGTTAGCCACAACAAATCTGAGACTAACCTGTCCTTCAAGGAAATTAGGCCCCAGATTCGTGGGACCGTTTCCTGTAAAGAGACGAATTAACGATGTTGCCTATGAGCTGGAGTTACCGGAGACCTTCAGGATCCACCCGGTGTTTCATATAACCTTACTGAAGCCTGCCATCCCCAACTCTTTTCCGGATCGGAATACAGAGCCACCCGAACCTGTGGTGGTAGATGGCGAAGAGGAATTTGAAATAGAGGCGATTTTAGATTGCAGGAGAAGGAGAGGTCAAGTTCAATATCTTATTAAGTGGAGGGGTTACGGTCCTGAAGACAATTCGTGGGAACCTGAAACCAACATTCATGCCCAAGAACTGATCCGAACCTTTAAGAGGACCTATCCTGACAAAGTAGCCAGATTGGGCATCCGGAGGCTGCCCGTTAGGGGGGGGCAATGTCAGGGAAGACCAGCCAGTACTCAAAATGGCCGAAGGAGAAGTCGACCTGTGACCTCAGCCTGTCAGGGAAGACTAGCCAGTATTCAAGATGGCCGAAGGAGAGGTCGACCTGTGACCTCAGCCTGTCAGGGAAGACTAGCCAGTACTCAAGATGGCCGACGGAGAAGTCGACCTGTGACCTCAGCCTCTGTCAGAACACCTTCGGTTCACCTGTGTGCACATTACCAAGGGGCTATTTAAACCTGGTCTGTGCTTGCATCCAGTGCTGTCCGTTCTACAGCGTTCCCGTGTGTTCCTGCCTGCTTTACCCGTGAGACCTGCACCTGTTTACCGACCCGGCTTGCCTCTGACTCTGCTACCTGCTGCCTGCATCTGACCCGGCTTGTTCTGACTCCGCATCTGCCTGCTCCTTCTACTACCACGCTGCCAGCCCGTTGCCGACCCTGCCTGCATCCAGACTACGCACCTGCCTCCGCTTCTGTTCCTGACGTTCCTGCCAGTGTTTGACCCGGCTTGCCCGACCTGCATCTTCCGCTCATTGGAGACCCCTGCTCCAGCACCGTGCCACCTGCCGCTGTTCCACATTACAGTGAAGACGAACTGTTTGGCACTTGTGCGACTCTGCACTTCTGCTCCTCCTGTCTACTCTATCAGGGGGCCAGAATCAGAGGAGCAAGAGAGGCCATTCCCTGCACATCAGGCTCTACCGCCAGGTACGTGACAGTGCCACTTTCCACCAGCAGCCTGCCACCAGATACAGTGTGCCACTTTCCACTGGCAGCCTGCCACCAGATACAGTGTGCCACTTGCCACCAGATACAGTGTCACATGCCACGTGCAGCCTTCCACCAGATGCAGTGTGCCATTTGCCACCCGTAGCCTGCCCCCGGATGCAGTGTGCCACTTGCCACCCATAGCCTGCCACCAGATACAGTGTCACTTGCCACCTGACACCAGATACAGTGTGCCACTTGCCACCTGCAGCCTGCTACCAGATACAGTGTCACTTGCCACCCGCAGCCTGCCACCAGATACCGGATTCCCGAAGAGCTGATCTCCCTGGGTAGCGGGTCGGCTCAATGAACAGCCAGTGTGTGTGTGTGAGACTCGGCGGCTCCCCTGCAGTCAGAGGCAGTACAGGCAGGCTTACCGGACAGCCGGTGTGTGAACACTGCTCCCTGTGAAATCCCAGCCGGTGTCAGAAGTGCAAACACCGGCGGCGACAGCGGCACTCTTCTGAATTTGACACCTGGGGCTGGTGGTGCCCATCTCAATTTGGCGCTGGCCAGTTTTGTCACTGGTGAGTGATATCACTGGTTGCTAGATGCCAGGCGGCTCTAGCAACCAGTGGCTAGGAGTCTCAGGTGGATGTGGAGGCAGAGCCTGCACCACTGCTAAGTTTGCTGGCTCTGTCAGGTTCATTCAGAGGCACGGCATTGTCCTGGAATGAAGGTGCCTGGGACAAACCTGCAAAATGCGGGACTGTCTTGGCCAATCTGGGACACATGGTCATCCTACAGCAACACTAGTAACAACAGCCATGTGATCTGTCACCAGCAGCAACACCAGTGACAGCTGCCATGCGGTCTATCACCAGTGACAGATGCCACCTGGGCTCTCAAAAGCAGTAGGCAGTATCTCTGGCACACTATCTGCGTGTCCTAGCAACACAGCGAGGCCACGATCGCCGCGTTGCGCGCAAGAGCGGCTGTTCTGGGACGCCGTCATATGACGGTGTCCCGGAACGAGAGCCGCACCGCTCCGCCGCCATTTGACGGTGCAAGCAGTTGAAAAATCCCACCAGCAGAGCCTACCTCCACACTCACTCCCACCACACTCCTCCTGGTGGATGGGATCTAGATATCAGTACAGAGCCACCCCGCACAGGTCACATGTCCCTCCTCCACCTGCACACTCCCTCCAGCATTCTGCCTGGACAGGTAGAGGGAACGGGGCCCGCATAGTCAAACAAATCCCTGGAGCCCTCACCCCTCCTGAGCCTGGATGGTATGGCCATGTGTGAATACCAAGGGGGTATTGACCAGACCAAGTTCTACAGGGGGGGGGGGTATTGCGTGTACAAGCCTTTGGGCTCACACTGGTGTGCTGCAGTTTGGCCGACACTGCTTGTGCATAGCTCCCAAATGTCCCTGATTTCAAGGGACTGTCCCTGATTTGGAGCAATGTCCCTCTGTCCCTCATTTCTCTTCATTTGTCCCTCATTTTAGTCTGATGCATATAGATGTATATAAAACGCACTTTTTATCTTTCAAAAAGTGTTTCCCAGTGCTACCGTAAACCTTTCATCGAAATTCTAAATTGCTGCAATTGTTAATTTTAAAAGCCAATATAAAGGAATATTAGTGGTAAAAAAAAGCACTTGTGGATTTTATTAACCTTTTTTTTGGTTATATCCTCTTTAACCACTTCCCTACCCGCCTATAGTCAAATGACGTCCACAGATGGGATCTCCCATCCTGGGTGGACGTCATATGACGCTCTCGGGTTCCCGGCCACCTAGGGGGCGCGCGCTTCCGCCGCGTTGCTCGGGAGCCGGTGCGTGTGCCCGGCGGCCGCGATGTCCGCCGGGCACCCGCGATTGCCCGTTAACCGGGCCGGATCGTGGATCTCTGTGTGTAAACACACAGATCCACATCCTGTCAGCTCAGAGGAGAGCGATCTGTGTTCCCAGAACAGCGGAACACAGATCCGTCTCCTCCCCTTGTGCGTCCCCTCCCCCTACAGTTAGAAGCATTCCCTAGGAAACACATTTAACCCCTCCCCGCCCCCTAGTGGTTAACCCCTTCACTGCCTGTCACATTTACACAGTAATCAATGCAATTTTATAGCATTGATCGCTGTATAAATGTGAATGGTCCCAAAAATGTGTCAAAAGTGTCCGATGTGTCCGCCATAATGTCGCAGTCACGAAAAAAAATCGCGATCGCCGCTATTATTAGTAAAAAAAAAAATATATATATTTTTTTTAAAAATGCCATAAATCTATCCCGTATTTTATAGACGCTATAACTTTTGCGCAAACCAATCAATATACCCTTATTGCGATTTTTTTTTTACCAAAAATATGTAGAAGAATACGTATTCGCTGAAACTGAGGAAAAAATTTATTTATTTTTTTTTAAAAATTGTGATATTTATTATAGCAAAAAGTAAAAAATATTGTGTTTTTTTCAAAATTGTCGCTCTTCTTTTGTTTATAGCGCAAAAAATAAAAACCGCAGAGGTGATCAAATACCACCAAAAGAAAGCTCTATTTGTGGGGAAAAAAGGACGGCAATTTTGTTTGGGTACAATGTCGCACGACCGCGCAATTGTCATTTAAAGTGCGACAGCGCTGAAAACTAAAAATTGGTCTGGGAAGGAAGGGGGTGAAAAGACCCGGTATTGAACCGGTTAAGGGGCGTGGCAGGGGGCGTGTCCTATGCCTACATATGTTTGCTAGTAGGTGTCCCTCATCCTTCCATCTCAATATGTTGGGAGGTATGCTTGTGTATCTGCAGTTTTAGCTACAGTCCTATTGATCTATATTAGGTTGCAGGTTTTTGCCGCGTTTTCTGACAGTGCGCCAAAGATGCAGCATGCAGGAATTTTGGTGCGCTTTCAGAAAATGCAGAAAAAACACACAACCTAATAGAAATCAATAGGACTGCGGGTAAAACACAGGAAAACTGCAGATACACCAGCAATGGGCCAAAATGTAGCAAACCAGTGTGAACCCACCTAAAAGCCCAGGGGACCAAGCACTACCATAGGCTCATGACACAATTCTAAACTCATTGGCTGCAGTTATAACAGCTACTGCTGGAGGAAAAAGTTAAAAACGAGGGGGAGAGAAGGGAGGTAAGAGTCCAGTCACTGAGCTCACACTTGGATGGTCCATGGAGGCTCATTACCCAGATATCGTGTTCACCTTGCTTCTCCCGGCTGCTCTGCTTATAATTTCCCCGCCCACATGGCTCCTTCACTGCACGGACTTCACAGAGAGTGTCGGAACACATAGGGGAGAGGGGCGGGAGAAGGTGGAGCAGACCCAGCCTCTCTCCTCTCCCATTTGTGGAGGGGGGTGGGGGAACTGTGTACTGTGACACTTTAATAACCACACCGAGCCAACACAGGTGCAGCCAGACACCCCTTCATTTACACACAGCTTCTCCTGTCCCATAGACGTTTATGGACAGGAGAAATCGGGCTCACCCTGTTGGCTGGGCGGGCCGATTTTAACCACTTGCCGACCAGCCGCTGTCATTATACTGCGGCAGGTTGGCTGTATTGCGCGAATTGCCGTAGCTGTACGTCGCTTCGTGCAATAGATACAGTGGGCCCGCGCCTGAGGCGATGCGCGCGGCCTGCAGCCGCGATGTCCGCCGGCTCCACAGAGAGCCAGAACGGGGATCGGTCAATGTGAACAAACAGATCCCTGTTCTGTCAGGGAGTACAGAGTGAACAGAAATTTCCTCAGAAAATTGGGATTTTAAAGGACCGAAAACAGTAATGAAATGTATAAAAGTACACAACTTATTGATCAAACATAGAAACATAAAAGGTAAAAAAATGGATCACATATGATGGGCACATGGTGTGAAAAACTATTTCAAAGCCAACCAATAAAATAAACTAGAGATCTACTGTTAAGGATGGGACAGGAGAAATCCAACGCGTTTCAACAAGCATATTACAAAGTCTTCTTCAGGGGGAATGGGTTATAGGGTTTCAGACTTTACGTGAATAATCATGTGTGCTAATAATATAGCAACTGGAAATCATAAGGCAAGAGCGAGAGAGATCGAGATGAATCACTGGGAGTGTGCCCGCAAGCAGAGAGGAAGATGGCCGCCCGATGGAGCCCCAGCCGCTACCGGACTAGACACCGCAGTTATAATGCGGCAGGTTGGCTCCCCTGCGCGAACCGTCATAGCTGTACATCGGCTCTTTGAGATGCCTCTGGCGGTGCACGCTCGCGCACCCGAAGCGTGTTTCCGGAGCCAATGCAAGTGCCCGGCGGCCGCGGTGACCGCCAGGTCCTCGCAATCGCTTGTGACAGAACGAGAACAGGGATGTGTGTGTGTGTAAACACACAAATCCTGGTTCTCTCAAGGGAGAGGAGAAAGATTGTGTGTTCATACTAGGTATGAACACCGATCTCTCTCCTCTCCTAGTCAGTCCCATCCCCCCTACAGTTAGAACACACACAGGGAACACAGTTAACCCCTTGATCGCCCCCTAGTGTTACCCCCTTCCCTGCCAGTGACATATATACAGTAATCAGTGCATTTTTATAGCACTGATCACTGTGTAAATGTCACTGGTCCCAAAAATCTGCCAAAAGTGTCCGATTTGTCCGCCACAATATCGCAGTCCTGATAAAAATCGCTGATCACCGCCATTGCTAGAAAAAATAATAATAAAAGTGCCATAAATCTATCCCCTATTTTGTAGACGCTATAAATTTTGCGCAACTCCAATCAATATACGCTTATTGTGTTTTTTTTTACCAAGAGTATGTAGAAGAATACATATCGGCCTAAACTGAGGAAAAAATTTGTTTTTTGTTGTTTTTTTTTAAAGAAATTGGGGATATTTATTATAGCAAAAAGTAAAAAATATTGTTTTTTTTTTCAGAATTGTCTGTCTTTTTTTTAGTGTATAGCGCAAAAAATAAAAACCGCAGAGGTGACCGCAGTTGTACTTTGTACTCGCTGTCATTGTATGTCGGGTGCATACAAACCGTGCTGTGCCCATTCACTAGCGGGGGAGCCAATCAGCGGGTCCGGCGGACTCAATGTCCGCTGGCCACCTGCGATCGCTCCTCAGAGCCAGAACTGGGATCTGACAATGTAAACAAACAGATCCCCGTTCTGTCAAGGAAGTAGAGAGAGATCGTCTGTTCCTAGTGATCAGGAACAGCGATCTCTCTCTACTCCCTGTCACTACACTCCCCCCACAGTTAGAAACACCTCCCTAGGGAACATTTAACCCCTTGATCGCCCCCCCTAGTGTTAACCCCTTCCCTGCCAGTGTCATTTATACAGTAATCAGTGCATTTTTATAGCACTGATCACTGTATAAATGTCACTGGTCCGAAAAAAGTGTCAAAATTGTCCGATCTGTCTGCTGCAATGTCAAAATCCCATTAAAAATCGCCATCATTACTAGTAAAAAAAATATACACTACCGTTCAAAAGTTTGGGGTCACATTGAAATGTCCTTATTTTTGAAGGAAAAGCACTGTACTTTTAAATGAAGCTAACTTTAAACTAGTCCTAACTTTAAACAAATATACTCTATACATTGCTAATGTGGTAAATGACTATTCTAACTGCAAATGTCTAGTTTTTGGTGCAATATCTACATAGGTGTATAGAGGCCCATTTCCAGCAACTATCACTCCAGTGTTCTAATGGTACAATGTGTTTGCTCATTGGCTCAGAAGGCTAATTGATGATTAGCAAACCCTTGTGCAATCATGTTCACACATCTAAAAACAGTCTAGCTCCTTCCAGAAGCTACAAAACTGACCTTCCTGTGAGCAGATTGAGTTTCTGGAGCATCACATTTGTGGGGTCAATTAAACGCTCAAAATGGCCAGAAAAAAAAAACTTTCATCTGAAACTCGACAGTCTATTCTTGTTCTTAGAAATGAAGGCTATTCCATGCGAGAAATTGCAAAGAAATTGAAGATTTCCTACAACGGTGTGTACTACTCCCTTCAGAGGACAGCACAAACAGGCTCTAACCAGAGTAGAAAAAGAAGTGGGAGGCCGCGTTGCACAACTAAGCAAGAAGATAAGCACATTAGAGTCTCTAGTTTGAGAAACAGACGCCTCACAGGTCCCCAACTGGCATCTTCATTAAATAGTACCCGCAAAACACCAGTGTCAACATCTACAGTGAAGAGGCGGCTGCGGGATTTTGGGCTTCAGGGCAGAGTGGCAAAGAAAAAGCCATATCTGAGACTGGCCAATAAAAGAAAAAGATTAAGATGGGCAAAAGAACACAGACATTGGACAGAGGAAGACTGGAAAAAAGTGTTGTGGACAGATGAATCCAAGTTTGAGGTGTTTGGATCACAAAGAAGAACGTTTGTGAGACGCAGAACAAATGAAAAGATGCTGGAAGAATGCCTGACGCCATCTGTTAAGCATGGTGGAGGTAATGTGATGGTCTGGGGTTGCTTTGGTGCTGGTAAGGTGGGAGCTTTGTACAGAGTAAAAGCTAAGGAAGGCTATCACTCCATTTTGCAACGCCATGCCATACCCAGTGGACAGCGCTTGATTGGAGCCAATTTCATCCTACAACCGGACAATGACCCTAAACACACCTCCAAATTGTGCAAGAACTATTTACAGCAGAAGCAGGCAGCTGGTATTCTATCGGTAATGGAGTGGCCAGCACAGTCACCAGATCTGAACCCCATTGAGCTGTTGTGGGAGCAGCTTGACCGTATGGTACGCCAGAAGTGCCCATCCAACCATTCCAACTTGTGGGAGCTGCTTCTAGAAGCGTGGGGTGCAATTTCTCCAGCTTACCTCAATAAATTAACAGCTAGAATGCCAAAGGTGTGCAATGCTGTAATTGCTGCAAAAGGAGGATTCTTTGATGAAAGCAAAGTTTGATGTAAAAACAATGTTATTTCAAATACAAATCATTATTTCTAACCTTGTCAATGTCTTGACTCTATTTTCTATTCATTTCACAACGTATGGTGGTGAATAAGTGTGACTTTTCATGGAAAACACAAAATTGTTTGGGTGACCCCAAACTTTTGAACGGTAGTGTATATATAATAAAAATGCCATATATATATATTCCCTATTTTGTGGACACTATAACTTTTGCGCAAACCAATCAATATGCGCTTATTGTGATTTTTTTTTTTTTACCAAAAATATGTAGATGGATACATATTGGTCTAAACTGATGAAGGAATTTGTTTTTTTTACATTATTTTGGGATATTTATTATAGCAGAAAGTAAAAAATATTGTTTTTTTTCCAAATTTATGCTTTTTTTTGTTTATAGCGCAAAAAATAAAAACCGCAGAGGTGATCAAATACCACCAAAAGAAAGCTCTATTTGTGGGGAAAAAAGGACATCAGTTTTGTTACAGCGGTGCAGTGTTGCACGACTGCGCAATTGTCAGTTAAAGCGTTGCAGTTCTGTATCACAAAAGGTCATGAAGGGGGGTAAATCATCCGGAGTGCAAGTGGTTAACTATGAACTGACATGGATGCCCAAAAATCTCACAGGCAGAAAAAGGAAATATTTTGATCTTTTTTTTTTTCCACAATCCCCCACAAACACTCATAAAATAAATAAAACTCTGAATCCCATACAAAAAAAAATGTACTTTATTAAAAAAAAAAAAATGTTTAAGACCATAAACAAAAGCAGCAATAACCAAACAGCCTGGACCGTCTCTGGAAATGAAGAGCAATTGATAAATACTTTAATTTTAGATTCCACACAGTTTAGTCTTAGATTTAGTTTTTTTTTAGTTTTTAGATTTAATTTAGTTTTAGATTCCACACAGTTTAGTTTTAGATTTTTATTTATTTTTTTATTTTTTTCAGTTTTTAGATTTAGTTTTAGATTCCACACAGTTCTTCACACATTTTGCTCCGAGATTGTAAGCTCTTTTGAGCAGGGCCCTCTGATTCCTCTTGTACCAAAATGTAATGTAACTGTAATGTCTGCATCCATTTTGTTAAGCGCTGCGCAAACTGTTGGCGCTATATAAATCCTGTATAATAATATTAATTTTTCTAATCATTAAAAACAAATATTTTTTTTTTTCACAATAAAGTTTATTGTATGAGTAAAAAATGAAATACAGAGCATGATGAGGTATATAAAAATACCAAATGCAAACAAACAAGAGGTAAAATATTACATCAAATATACAATATAATATATAATGACTTGTAATGAACAAATGAAGTATGGCAAAACAAATGATCATTATTTGAATCCTGTGTGCAAACATTTGATAAACCAAAAAAAAAAATCCCCTTAGCAAATCTGCCTATGGACTAGCAATCACAGCGCTGTACATCTCTTTCCCTCAAGAAAAATGGCAGGCGCCCCGGGGCACCTCACGCTTCCAAAAACACTGTTTTTTTTTTTTTGCTTTTCCCTCTTCAAATATGGCTACCGCACTCGTCGAAAGCATAATTATCAGTTTGCCCTTTAGAAAGATGGCGACGCGGCGATACGCCGCTGTCGGTCGCGCAACGTGTGTTGTAGGGAGGGGAGGAGCCGCGGCTGCGCAGTGTGCACGGCGGTGTCTGGACCCCATAGTGGAGTGTGTGTACCCGGCTATTGTGGCATCCGACTAGGGAAAGAGTGAGTGACCCGAGCTAATGTACCTACCTGTGTGTGTGCCCGGCTCTGCCCTCAGTGTGTCCATTGCATTGCATTAGACTGTACCAGGCTGTCCCCCCCAGTCTACAGCATATACAGTCCTACCCCCCATATACCATTGTGAATGGTGGTGTTGGGATGTGTGTGTTATATATATATATATATATATATATATATATATATATATATATATAGTGTGTGTGGGTGTGTACAGTGGTATATATGTATGTATACAATGGTGTGTGTGTATATATATATATATATATATATATATACACACATACACACTAATAAACCATTGTATATGTATATACATCATCCAGCATGTCATGTGTTTATATAAACATGCAACACACTGCATGCATGACCTGTATGAGGCTGATCACGGTCTATGGGATCGCAATCTATACAAATATATATATATATATATATATATATATATAATCTGTCTATAGAATCTCTGCAAAGTGAAATGCACCCCTATAAATCTATATAATTCAATGCAAATGTAAGTTGAATATATATATATATACACACACACACTGCATCCGGAAAGTATTCACAGCGCTTCACTTTTTCCACATTTTGTTATGTTACAGCCTTGTTCCAAAATGGATTAAATTTATTATTTTTTGCTCAAAATTCTACAGACAATACCCCGTTATGACAATGTGAGAGAAGTTTGTTTGAAATCTTTTGCAAATTTATGAAAAACAAAAAAATCCCATGTACATAAGTATTCACAGCCTTTGCTCAATACTTTGTTGAAGCCCCTTTGGCACTAATTACAGCCTCAGGTCTTTTTGAGTATGATGCTACAAGCTTGACACGCCTATTTTTGGGCAGTTTCTCCCATTCTTCTTCTTTGCAGGACCTCTCCAGCTCCATCAGGTTGGACGGGGAGTGTCGGTGCACAGCCATTTTCATATCTCTCCAGAGACCATCAAGTCTGGGCTCTGGCTGAGCCACTGAAGGACATTCACAGAGTTGTCCCGTAGCCACTCCTTTGTTATCTTGGCTGTGTGCTTAGGGTTGTTTTCCTGTTGGGAGATGAACCTTCGCCCCAGTCTGAGGTCCAGAGCGCTCTGGAGCAGGTTTTTATCAAGGATGTCTCTGTACATGGCTGCATTCATCTTTCCCTCGATCCTGACTAGTCTCCCAGTTCCTGCCACTGAAAAACATCCCCACAGCATGATGCTGCCACCACCATGCTTCACAGTAGGGATGGTATTGGTCAGGTGATAAGCGGTGCCTGGTTTCCTCCAGACATGACGCTTCCATTCAGGCCAAAGAGTTCAATCTTTGTTTCATCAGACCAGAGAATTTTGTTTCTCATGGTCTGAGAGTCCTTCAGGTGCCTTTTGGCAAACTCCAGGTGAACTGTCATGTGCCTTTTACTGAGGAGTGACCTTCATTTTGCCACTCTACCATACAGGCCTGATTGGTGGAGTACTGAAGAGATGGTTGTTCTTCTGGAAGGTTCTCCTCACTCCACAGAGAAATGCTGGAGCTCTGTCAGAGTGACCATCGAGTTCTAGGTCACCTCCCTGACTAAGGCCCTTCTCCCCTGATCGCTCTGTTTGGCCGGGAAGTCCGCTCTAGGAAGAGTTCTGGTGGTTCCAAACTTCTTCCATTTGTGGATAATGGCAGCCACTTTGCTCATTGGGACCTTCAATACTGCAGAAATGTTTCTGAACCCTTCCCCAGATCTGTGCCTCAATACAATCCTGTCTTGAAGGTCTACAGACCATTCCTTGGACTTCATGGCTTGGTTTGTGCTCTGACATGCACTGTTAACTGTGGGACCTTATATAGACAGGTGTGTGCCTTTCCAAATCATGTCCAATCACCTGAATTTACCACAGGTGAACTCCAATCAAGTTCTAGAAACATCTCAAGGATGATCAGAGGAATCAGGATACACCTGAGCTCAATTTTGAATACTTATGTACATGGGATTTTTTTTGTTTTTTGAGTTTTAATAAATTCGCAAAGATTTCAAACAAACTTCTGTCACATTGTCATTATGGGGTATTATTTGTAGAATTTTGAGGAAAATAAATGTAGTCCATTTTGGAATAAGTGTGTAACATAAAATCTGGAAAAAGTGCTGTCAATACTTTTCCATTTTTCTAGGTAAATATTTCTAAAGGTGCTATGGATATGACATTTTCACCACATGTCAGTAACAGCCCACACAATCCATACGTACAAAGACACCAAAACAAATAAGTTCAGAAATGAAGTTCTGTGTAATAAAATGGAACACAGGGAAAAAGTATTGAACGCGCTAACTGAAATGTATTTAATACTTGGTACAAAATCCTTTGTTGGTAATGAGGGCTTCAAGACGCCTCCTGTATGGAGAAACGAGTCGCATGCGTTGCTCAGGTGTGATTTTGGCCCATTCTTCCACACAAACTGTCCTCAAATCTTGAAGGTTCTGTGGGCCTCTTCTATGAACTCTGATCTTTATTTCTTTCTATAGATTTTCTATTGGATTCAAGTCAGGTGATTGGCTGGGCCATTCTAGCAGCTTTATTTTCTTTGAAACCAACTGAGAGTTTCCTTGGCTTGGTGTTTGGGATTATTGTCTTGCTTAAATGTCCTCCCTCGTTTCATCTTCATCATCCTGGTAGATGGCAGCAGATTTTTATCAAGAATGTCTTGGTACATTTTTACATTCATCTTTCCTTCAATGATATGAAGTTTGCCACTATTGTATGCTGACAAACAGCCCCGCCCACACCATGATGTTCCCACCTCCAAACCTCACTGTTGGTATGGGGGGTGTTTTTGGGGTGATTTGCCATTTGACCTCCAAACATGGTGTGTATTATGGCATCCAAAGAGTTGAATGTTGGTCTCATCTGACCAGACTATATTCTCCCCGTTTTTCACAGACTTATCTAAATGTTGTGCAGCAAACTTTAAACAAGCTTCAACATGCTTTTTCTTCAGCAATGGAGTCTTGCGTGGTGAGCGTTCATACAGGCCATGGCGGGTGAGTGCATTGAAACAATTGTACCTGCCAATTCCACATCTTTCTGAAGCTCTCCACATGTGGTCCTTGGCTCTTGGACAATTCTTCTGATGATAATTTTCACTCCTCTGTCAGGAATCTTTCGAGGAGCACCTGGTTGTGGCCGGTCTATAATGAAATTATCCTCTTTCCACTTCCGGATTATGACCCCAACAGTGCTCACTGGAACATTCAGAAGTTTAGAAATCCTTCGGTAACCAATGCCATCAGTATGTTTTGCAACAATAAGGTTGCAAAGGTCTTGAGAGAGCTCTTGGCTTTTACCCATCATGAGATGTTTCTTGTGTGACACCTTGGTAATGAGACACCTTTTTATAGGCCATCAGTTGACACTGAACCAGCTGATAATTTGCACTGACAAGGGGCAGGATTGCTTTCTAATTATTGATAGATTTCAGCTGGTGTCTTGGCTTTCCATGCCTTTTTGCACTTCCCTTTCTTCATGTGTTCAATACTTTTTCCCAGTGTCATTTCATTTCATTACACATAACTTCATTTCTAAACGTATTTGTTTTGGTTTCTTTGTATGTATGGGTTGTTACCGACATGTGGTGAAAATTTCATGTCAACAGTACCTTTTTAGGTATATATTTGCCTAGAAAAATAGGGACGTGTTCAATACTTTTTTTTACCTGCTGTATATTTGGTAACTCCAGCCAAAATTCTTTTTTTATTTAAAATTTTTTTTTAGTTTTGTGTGGGGAAGGGTGAGTACCGCTATAAGGTTTGTATTGCTGTCTGAGCCCTCTTCTGGGAGTAGAGATGGGCTCAGGCAAGTTTTGGCTCAGAGTGCCAACCCACCTGCCGATCCCGCCAGGAAACCGACACTGCGAACCGCTAATCACAGGCAGTGAGACATTCCCCAGTCCGCAGCTGCACAGACCAGGAAATGTCTCAATGCCTGCGATTAGTGGTGTGCAGTGTCTGCTTCCTGGCGGGATCAGGCAGATGGGTTGGGACTAGGATCCCGAACATGCCTGAGCCCATCTCTATTGGGAAGATACACTATATTATCAAAAGTATTGGGACACCCGCCTTTACACGCACATGAAAATGAATTGCATCCCAGTCTTATGCTGGCCATACACTATACGAAAAATCGGCCGAAAAATCGTTCGTATAGACACTTCGTTCGTTTTTCGGCAAGTTAATGGGCACAAATCGATAATCGTTTGTGACGTTTTTGTGGTAAAAAAACGAACGGGAAGTTTGGTAAATTTCTGCCGAACGTACGATAAATTGCAAGGTTAATGTGTTTCCCGTCCGAACTTTCTGCACTAGGTATATGTAAAAAAACGAACCAAAAATTATTTATTCATGTCCACTGAACAATTTATCGGTCATTATATGATGGCACGATCGTTTGCGGTCACGGTCGAACGTTCGTTTTTCGAAAATGGGTTCGGCCGATTTTCTGTATAGTGTATGGCCAGCATTAGTCTGTAGGGTTCAATATTGAGTTGGCCCACCCTTTGCAGATATAACAGCTTCAACTCTTCTGGGAAGGCCGTCCACAAGGTTTAGGAGTGTGTCTATGGGAATGTTTGACCATTCTTCCAGAAGCGCATTTGTGAGGTCAGGCACTGATGTGGATGAGAAGGCCTGGCTCGCAGTCTCCGCTCTAATTCATCCCAAAGGTGTTCTATTGGGTTGAGGTCAGGACAGGTCAGGGCAGGCCAGTCAAGTTCCTCCACCCCAAACTCGCTCATCCATGTCTTTATAGACCTTGCTTTGTGCACTGGTCCAAATCATTTTGGTGGAGGGGGGATTATGGTGTGGGGCTGTTTTTCAGGGGTTGGACTTGGCCCCTTAGTTCCAGTGAAGGGAACTATTAAGGCGTCAGCATACCAAGACCATTTCAGACAATTTTATGCTCCCAACTTTGTGGGAACAGTTTGGGGACGGCCCCTTCCTGTTCCAACATGACTGCTCACCAGTGCACAAAGCAAGGTCCATAAAGACATGGATGAGCGAGTTTGGGGTGGAGGAACTTGACTGACCTGTACAGCGTCCTGACCTCAACATGATAGAATACCTTTGAGATGAATTAGAGCTGAGACTGTGAGCCAGACCTTCTTGTCCACATCAGTGCCTGACCTCACAAATGTCCTTCTGGAAGAATGGTCAAACATTCCCATAGACACACTCCTAAACCTTGTGGACGGCCTTCCCAGAAGAGTTGAAGCTGTTATAGCTGTAAAGGGTGGGCCAACTCAATTGTGAACCCTACGGACTAAGACTGGATGCCATTAAAGTTCATGTGCGTGTAAAGGCAGGCGTCCCAATACTTTTTGGTAATATAATGTATACTGTCTTGGTGACAACGTTGTCATCAGAACTGAAAATGAGGCAATATCTCCAACAAGAACACAGAACGCAATATGGTTCTAGCCTTCCTCTAGTACAGGGGTCTCAAACTGGCGGCCCTCCAGCTGTTGCAAAACTACAAGTCCCATGAGGCATTGCAAGGCTGACAGTTACAAGCATGACTCCCACAGGCAGAGGCATGATGGGACTTGTAGTTTTGCAACAGCTGGAGGGCCGCCAGTTTGAGACCCCTGCTCTAGTATGAAAAATTTGTGTTTTTTTTTTTTATTGTTGAGTCTTGTTCTGTCGGAAATTTTCCCTTACTTAGAGTCCTTTCACACTGGGGCGGGCGTCGGCGGTAAAGCGCCGCTATTGTAAGCGGCGCTTTACCGTCGGTATGCGGCCGCTAGCGGGGAGGTTTTACCCCCCGCTAGCGGCCGAGAAATGGTTAAAAATCACCGCAAAGCGCCTCTGCAGAGGCGCTTTGCCAGCGGTATAGCCGTGCCGTCCTATTGATTTCAATGGGCAGGAGCAGTAAAGGAGCGGTATACACTCCGCTCCTTCACCGCTCCGAAGATGATGCTGGCAGGACTTTTTTTACCGTCCTGCCAGCGCACCGCTCCAGTGTGAAAGCCCTCGGGGCTTTCACACTGGAATGAAAGCAGCGGCACTTTCGGGTCGGTTTGCAGGCGCTATTATTAGCGCAATAGCGCCTGCAAACCGCCCCAGTGTGAAAGGGCTCTTACTGTTGTGGTGACAACATTGTCACATAGACGGAAAGCAATCTCCACTGGGGCCACAGAGATCCCTTAAAAGTGACAGATGAGGTCCTGGTCCTTCTCCCATTCTATCCAAAACTAAAAACGTTTGACAGGGCATACACTTTAAAAGTATTCTTCTGTCAATGGTTGGTGCTTGTCTGAATTTGATTGGTCTACAAGGTAATGTCAAGATTTATTAGAATGTATGTTTTGATAAATACAACCTACTTTTCATTCTCTTAATTTCTCTTTGTCATAATGAAGGCCATTATTAGTGTTTTGCTCTGGTTATTTTCATGACCTGCATGTTGCAAATGCAATAGTATTGTGCATTAACAACATTTTCAAAACATATTTGCACCATAGTAATAATTATTGTGACTGACTTTATAATTTTGCATGTCCAGGTTAAACTAACTAACTGTGTGGAAGCTTTGATTTGTTGTTTATGGTGCTTCTGATCTTCTAAAACACCATTTTGATAGCCCTCACAATTAAGTGTCAGCATACAAAAATTGGCTACAGTTGGGCAATGGTGGTGTCCTTGTCTATAGACCATGGAGGCTAAATTTGTTTAAAATTGTTCCTCTGACAAGCTTCAGGGTTTTTTTTTCCTTTTAAGTTGATTATCTGGAAACAGGTGTAATTGGCCTCCAGAGGGCTGTCAGAACTTATTCTTCTTCTACTGTCTTGTGATCTCTTCTCCTGGTTGTTATAAGACAGCCAACCAGAAAACAGTTCAAAATTGTGGAGTTCCTAAAATTGGACCATAGAACTCATTGTCAAAAGGCAAATTGCATCTGTTTACAGAGACAGTCTAGGCCAGTGATGGCGAACTTTGGCACCCCAGATGTTTTGGAACTACATTTCCCTTGATGCTCAACCACACTAAAGAGTGCACGAGCATCATGGGAAATGTAGTTCCAAAACATCTGGGGTGCCAAGGTTCGCCATCACTGGTCTAGGCTGAAGGGAGAGATCCGAAGCTGGACCAATCTTAAAGCACAAGGAAGGGTTAGAACTTCCCACGGAGGAAAATTTTCCCCCATGTTCTGCCCAGTTGTTATCTAGGTCAGTGGTCTCCAAACTGCGGCCCTTTCTGTGCTTTTATCTGGCCCTTGGGGCACTATTTCATCCACTAATATAAACAATGGGGCATAACCCCCCCCCACCACCGACACAAATGATGGGGCACAATTCCTCCCAATGACACCAATGATGGGGCACAATTCCTCCCAATGACGCCAATGATGGGGCACAATTCCTCCCAATGACACCAATGATGGGGCACAATTCCTCCCAATGACGGGGCACAATTCCTCCCAATGACACCAGTGATGGGGCACAATTCCTCCCAATGGCACCAATGATGGGGCACAATTCCTCCCAATGACGGGGCACAATTCCTCCCAATGACACCAGTGATGGGGCACAATTCCTCCCAATGGCACCAATGATGGGGCACAATTCCTCCCAATGACGGGGCACAATTCCTCCCAATGACACCAGTGATGGGGCACAATTCCTCCCAATGACACCAGTGATGGGGCACAATTCCTCCCAATGACACCAATGATGGGGCACAATTCCTCCCAATGACGGGGCACAATTCCTCCCAATGACACCAATGATGGGGCACAATTCCTCCCAATGATGGGGAAACAATTCCTCCCACTGACACCAAAGATGGGGCATTGTTTATTTCCCACTGATGTCAGGACCTTTTCTACTCCCAATGGCCACAGTTCAGCCCCCCTAAAAACCGAAGGACAGTAAACTGGCCTTCTGTTTAGAAGGTTTGGAGACCCCTGACCTCGATCGTTGTTTTTGTGAGCTCAACTTTCCAGATTTCCCTCTCTGTAGTACATTCTCTATATAATCTTTGAAAAAACCTCGATTGTCCTAAATTGAGGAAAAAGCTTCCTAATGAGAGCACAAAAAATAATAAATATCTGGTAAAGGATCTAAACCTTACCAGCTCAATAATAATAAAAAAAAAATGGCCAAAGCTTAACTTTAAAGAGACCTGCTAGGTCCCTAAGCAAATACAAAGTTTCCTTGCAGTAGAAGAGGAAATCAAATCTCCAGCAGCTCATGTCTTCTGTTCCTCAATTTCGGCCTGCATTAAACCTTTCAGTTTCCAACACTCCTGACAGTCCTACGAAGGCTGCATCATTGGAATGAAGGGAAGGTCGGAGAGACAGGCTGCTGGAAAGGCCAGTATACTATCTTCTATTGCAGGGAAGTCCTACTTGCATTTTTTTATGGACTTGACAGGATCTCTATAGGTAGTTGTTGTGTTATGAGATTTTATTGGATACCACCTTTTAATTTGTAAACCAAAATACAAAACAAAACCAAAACTTTCGTTGCAGTGGACCGGAGTTCGAAAAGACGTCAAGTGAAGCCTTTGGCAACTTCCCTTCTTGAAGCATTGGATTATGATAGCTCAGATGACAGTGATTTTAAAGTTGGAGATGCTTCAGGTATTTTTTAGACTTTTTTTTAAATAAATTTTGCAGTAGCAATGAACATTTAATAATGCTGTACAGTATCTTGACTATTTATGATCACAAATTTAAATTGATTTCTGTATGTTGACCAGTAAAAATTTTTAAAATAATGATTCAGATGCCTTTACTGTGGAGGTGCTGGCACTGTATACCAGGGCTATCATTGGTGCCAAAGTGGCTTGGTCTTTTTAAAATGTGTGCAATATATGTTTGCTTCTGTGCTTATTTGTCTAGCATGCGGTGTGATTTTTTTCTATAACAAAAGTTACAGTAAACCCTCTATTGGCTCTATTGGCAGAGTTAAAGGCCTTATTTTTCAATGTTGGCAAACTGGTGGGTACCACCTTTTGACTTCATCAACATTGGTCTCCAGTGGCAAAATTCCAGGTACTTCATGACCAGCACTTTAGAAAATTGATTAGCTCTCTTGTCTTGCAGAGTTAGGATCTTGGGTATGTTTGTGTGTAGGCACCTGAGGCACACTTTTATCCTGACCAGATCTTGCAAGATTAAGTTCTAACCCATCTCATCCTGCTTTCTGTGTCTTACTGTTGACCAGAGAGTTGTGCCATTATCGGTAAAGGCTCAAAGCGGAGTGCAGAAGGAAGGGGAAAAGCTACTGTTGGAATTTGCATAATAGAACGTCCCAGTTTTGGTGCTCCTAAAATGCACAGCATCTTAGACATGTTCACTAAAAGCGACTTTATTGAGCTATCCTGCCCTTAATAGTGTAATGATGTGGTTATGTGGTTAACAGACACTGATGTCATCTCTCCACATCAATAAAATCTGCCAGGGGAAGACCTGAAGCTGAAGGAGCATGCCTGCCGCACGATCTACCTGAAGACATCTGTGTGTGTGTGTGTGTGTGTGTGTGTATGTATGTATGTGTGTATATATATATATATATATATATATATACGGTATATTATAGTATTGGGATGCCTGCCTTTACATGCACATGAGCTTTAATGGCATCCAGTCTTAGTCCGTAGGGTTCAATGTTGAGTTGGCCCACCCTTTACAGCTATAACAGCTTCAACTCTTCTGGGAAGGCTGTCCGCATGGTTTAGTAGTGTGTCTATGGGAATGTTTGACCATTCTTCCAGAAGCGCATTTGTGAGGTCAGGCACTGATGTTGAATGAGAAGGCCTGGCTCGAGGTATTCGCTCTAATTCATCCCAAAGGTGCACTTGTGTGCAGTCATGTTGGAACAGGAAGGGGCCGTCCCCAAACCGTTCCCACAAAGTTGGAAGCATGAAATTGTCCAAAATGTCTTGGTGTGCTGAGGCCTTCAGAATTCCCTTCACTGGAACTAAGGGGCCAAGCCCAACCCCTGAAAAACAACCCCACACTATAATTCCCCCCTCCACCAAATGATTTGGACCAGTGCACAAAGCAAGGTCCATAAAGACGTGGATGTGCGAGTTTGGGGTATGGCACTTGACCTCAACCTGATAAAACACCTTTGGGAATTAGAGCGGAGATTGTGAGCCAGGCCTTCTTGTCCAACATCAGTGCCTGACCTCACAAATGCTCTTCTAGAAGAATAGTCCCATAGACACAGTCCTAAACCTTGTTGACAGCCTTCCCCGAAGAGCTGAAGCTGTTATAGCTGCAAAGAGTGGGCCAACTCGATATTGAACCCTACGGACTAATGCCCCGTACACACGGTCGGATTTTCCGACGGAAAATGTGTGATAGGACCTTGTTGTCGGAAATTCCGACCGTGTGTAGGCTCCATCACACATTTTCCATCGGATTTTCCGACACACAAAGTTTGAGAGCAGGCTATAAAATTTTCCGACAATAAAATCGGTTGTCGGAATTTCCGATCGTGTGTACACAAATCCGACGCACAAAGTGCCACGCATGCTCAGAATAAATAAAGAGATGAAAGCTATTGGCTACTGCCCCATTTATAGTCCCGACGTACGTGTTTTACGTCACCGCGTTCAGAATGATCGTATTTTCCGACAACTTTGTGTGACCGTGTGTATGCAAGACAAGTTTGAGCCAACATCCGTCGGGAAAAATCCATGGATTTTGTTGTCGGAATGTCTGATCAATGTCCGACCGTGTGTACGGGGCAATAGACTGGGATGCCATTAAAGTTCATATGTGTTAAGGCAGACGTCCCAATACTTTTGACACTACGGTGTGTGCATATGTATGTGTGTGTGTGTGTATATATATATATATATATATATATATATATATATATATATATATAAATAATATAAGTAGGGGGAGCACTGGGTTGAGAGAGGTGGAACCGAAAGTTGGGTTTTAAATACCCCTCCATCATCTATGTTGTCTGGTTCCACTGTCCTGTTGCACCGCCCGTTTTTAGCCCCAGTTTGTAGCTGTGTAGCAGCCCCTTTTCTGAATCATGAAGGACTCATTATGATACCAACATGTGGCTTAGTAATGCCTGCAGCTTTTGGGGGAACTTTAATTCTTTACTTATACAAATAAATCTCTGAATACAGATATAATTGTGCAGTATAAACAAAAATCAATACTCAGCTCTAATATGAGCATAAGATCAACATTCATACCAAATAAACATTTGACATAAGTGAAACAATAAAGTCTATATATAATCCAGACTCCATTCAATCTGCAGGTGCCCTAAAGTGCTCAGTGATGAATAAAAACATTAAAGTGCTCCAGTGTGCCAAAGTGCTTCCCCACATCCAAGCCTCTTACCAGATGGACATTATCTCACAATTAAAGAGATCAAGCCCACTTTTCCCCCAGTTGTCTTCAAACAGGAAACCCATTGCCACTTTTTATTTTTAAGACAATCTCTCAGGTCCCTGGCCAGTTTTGTTTTTCCCATGGAGGAGGGATGTGGCCTTAGGGATCGCCGAAGGCTCCATCTCCCAAGGGCTTCTCCTGGGGGGGAGGGAGGGGGGAGTGGATGTCGGTCTCTGCGATGCGGGGGCTGCCTTACCCGGTCAGTTGGGGGAGGAGGTCGGCTGTGTGGCCGCGGTTATCCCTCCTTGGCAGCGGGTGGAAGGTGTTCTCCCTCTGAGCGATAGTCGGTACGAGAGGTGGCGGTGTGGGGCTGTGTGCATCCCCTTGGCGGCTCTGGCGGAGGGGGTAGGTGTGTACCATCTGCAGCTGAGCGCCGCTTGACCTGGAGACGCCGGCGTGTCACTTCTGAAATGGGATGACATAGTCACTGTGCACCGAGGGGAAGTGGCCCAACCACTTAAAGGCACAGGGAGGAAGAAATGGCCGGCTGGTACTACACGTGGGCACTGCTGCAGGGGAGAGCGTGAGCGCCACACAAGCCAGAGGATCCAGGGGAAGCATGTACCAGCAGGATACAGGTAGGCACCAGGGGGTGACCTTTTTGTGTCTAGTGGTGAGACAGAGCATCTGGGTGGTGGTGGTACCTAGCGGTCTGGGGCACGGCAGGAGTTTTAGTGGTGTGTCACGGGGTGAGCATTTCTATGGAGTGGAGAGGTTATTCACTGCCATGGCTCCTGTCTTTATTTCTTTGGCAGGCCAAGCTGCTTAAGGATCCAAAGCCTGTTTCCAGAAAGCGTTGTGCCAAATGTGGAACGAAGATGCCTTCAGAGTACACAGAGCCTCTTTGTAAAACTTGCATTGCCTGGTTACTAAGGAAAGAGGCAGAGACCCTTTACTCTAGCTTTTTTGGGTCTGTAAAGGAAGAAATTACGTCTTGTACTTTTAAGGAGTTTAAGAAGCTGATTTCAGACATTAAAACTCCAGCTGCTCCTATCAGTCATCCCTCTCTTATAGCTTCAGCAAAGTTGGTAGCATAAGGGTCTCAGGACACTGTGGGGGACAGGACAGTAAGCCTCGCAACCAGTGACGTCGGCACAACCAGCTGAGACTCAGAACAGGAAGAAAGTAGAGAGGAGAGAAAAAGGGGCCCAAAATTGAAGTTGCCCTTAGATGACGTAAAGGACCTCCTAGGGGCCATTTATAACACTTGGAAAATTGAGGGAGATAAGGGTCTTTCTTTCAAACATGAGATGATGTATTGGGGTCTGCAGAAAAAGAAGTCTAAAGTATTACTAGTCCACCATGTCTGATGTGGTAAGGAAAGAATGGACGGACCCTGAGAAGAAACTGTTTTTTGGCAGCCAGTCACAAAAGGAGGTTTCCGTTTGACCAGCAGTGTGGAACAAAAATCCAAAACTGGATGCTCCCCTGTCAAAAGTTTCCAAGAGGTGTATAATAGCGGCCGCTCCTGATGACGTCTATGTAGCGAAGCACGCAGGACGAAACTTGAAGCTTTGTTGCGTCACTTTCGATTTCGGATACTCTCGTCCGTGGAATGCAGGGTGTCTCAGACATATTGCTGAACATACCATTTTAAGCTATAGCACCATTGTTTGTGCGTGTTGAACCTTTGACTAGATAAATACTTGTATATGGATTTACACTGAGATGCCTTTCTGTCCGTCCATCGTTGTGTGAATGTACCCAGTGACCAGACTGGACAAGGAGGAAATACAGGACAATGATCAGAAGCAGCTTATGTGTGTTGCCTTCTATCCCTGCAGGGGTTCAGCTTTCTGGTGAGTGCGGACCTGAGGGAGGGGAGCATGAGTGGAGTTCACCCATTTTTTCACCAGGGATCAATATTGCATACTCGCCTATGCACAAGTCACTTTGGATTGGGATAACCCATATGGATTAATGAACTTTTTTCTTTTTGATATGATCATTGTTTTTTTACACATATATATGGACTTTTTTGCACATTGAATTTCATATAATATACTGTGGACTACTATTATGCAAATTATATCACAGATTCTTTCTTGATACATTTATATGCAGTTTTTACACATGATATTAGTTGCATATATGTTTTTTGCACATTAATATTTTATTATTGTGTACTTCATGGAGCCGTATGTACCCAATACATTAGGGTACTTTGGAGCAGATACAACCATAGGATACTTTTAGAAACAGTACACTTATTTCTAATAATTTGCTATGCACATCATATTTAAAGAGACGGTACACTATTTTCCAATTTTATTTATACACATACTTTTTATTTATTATGAATATCGCACATTAGAAAGAGGCAGCACCACCTACACCTCTCTCCCTATACATATATTTATCCATCCCACTTTGGTGGGATTTCTGAGGTAGGCAGCAGCCTTACTCTATGACCATAGCGCGGGAACCAATACTCTACTTTTAAAAGTTTCCAAGAGGTCGGTGCTTGCCTTTGAGGATATGGGTCACTTAAAGGACTGCATAGACAAGCGGAGGGGGGGACACAATCCTAAAGAGAGTATGGGAGACTATTGTTGCCAGCTTGAAACCTGCTTTAGCCACAACGTGCGTAGCAAGAAATCTTGGTTTCTGGCTATCCCAGCTACAGGATCACGTCAAGAATGGCACCCCAAGGGAGGAGATTCTTAAGTCCTTGCCAGTCCTCTAAAGCCGTGACCGTACCTTACGCATCCGCAGAATCTGTAAAGCTTTCTGCAAGGGCAGGAGGCCTCGCAGTGACAGCAAGAAGAGCTCCGTGGCTCAAAACCTGGTCCAGGGATTCAACATCCAAGATGAAGTTGTGCAATTTTTCCTTTTCTGTAGATACTTTGTTTGAATCAGGGTTAGATGAAGTTCTAGAGAGGACGGCGGACAGGAAAAGATCCTTTCCTACTGAGAAATGAATACCTGCTCAGAGAAGGATTTTTTCGTGGACAAAAGGAGTGATCTCAGGAAGAGAGGAAGTAACAGCCCCAAAAACACTGGCTCTTCTGGCCAAACCTCAAAACCGTGAATACAGGATGCCAGTGGGAGGAAGATTGCCTACCTTTCTAACTCAATCGCAAAAGATGACAGCCAACGAGTACGTTTTGAACACCATCGCCAAGGCTTACGCTTTGGAATTCAACTTTGTTCCCCCAGAGAGGTTTCTCCTGACAAAGCTTTCAAAGGATCCCGAAAAGGCTCAACCGCTTCCCCTTCTCCTTGGATAAATGGTAGACCAGGGAATCCCTATTCCAGTCCCAGAAGGGGAAAGGGGCAAAGGTTTCTATTCTCACGTGTTCGTCATCAAGAAACCGAGTTTTGCTTAGTTACAAATTTGAAACCCTTGAACCGAGCAATTAATTACAAAAGATTCTGTATGGATTTTTTTCCAGTAAAGAACATTCTTCAACCAAAAGTGTTCATGCATCCATGGAGCTTAGGGATACCTATCTCCAGATTCCCATTCTGGAAAGCTCCCAAAGATACTTGGGGTTTCACGGTGGAGATAGACGGGAAGGAACACCACTTCCAGAGCAGGGCTCTTCCCTTCAGCCTGTCCTCATCACCAAGTTATTAGCAGGAGCCCAGGCACCTCTGAGGTTGAAGGCTATTACAGTAGTCCCTCATCTGGACGACCTTCTGTTCATAGGCCCTACAGAAGCACAGCTATCAAAAAATCTTACTCAAGCTCAGCAATGGCTGAAGTCACTGTGGTGGATATTCAATCTCCACAAGTGAAACCTTTGTCCTACCCGGAATATTCTTTAACTAGGGTACCATCCCGGGTCAGTGGACGGCAGGAATCGCTGATGTCATCAGGCCCAGAACTGGCATCAGTTCTCGGATCAACAATGGTTGGTTCTGTACAGACAGTACTTCCAGAAAAAAAGTTGTCAGAAGAGGTGGGTTCTGTACAGAACAACCTACCAGTGCAGATCGGAGAGCTGATGCCAGTTTGGGGCCTGATGACATCAGCCATTCCGGCCATCCAATGGGTAAAATTCCACCGAAGACCCCTACAAGCCTTTCTTCTCAAGGAACAGGGTCAGGAGGACTTAGACAAGAAGGTTCTTTTTCCGACAGCAGTGAAGAGGGCACTGTGGTGGTGGAGAAACAGCACAAATTTACATCAGGGCTTAGCCTAATCTGTTCTAGTCTCTCACAAACTGATGACGGATGTAAGCAGATGGGGGTAGGGGGCCTATCTGACAGACCAGCCAGCCCAGGGGAAATGAACCTGGAGGAAGCCCAGGATTCCTCAAATTGGAGGGAGCTTAAGGCAGTGGCCTGAGCAATCTCTTATTTTCAAGACCAGTTAAGGGAACACCATGCCCTAATCCTATCAGACAATTCAACTACAGTGGCATATGTGAACAAGCAAGGGGGCACCAGAAGCTCAACCTTGATCAAGTTTTCGAATTAGATATGCCTTTGGGCATAAATAATCTATCTTTGACAGCGGTTCACCTCAGGGGGGACCACAAGCAAGTGGTGGACTTCCTCAGTCACTTTGAAATATCGCAGCACGTTGGGGAATACCAGAGATAGACCTGTTTGCTTCTCGCAAGAATGCCAAGCTGGATCCTTTCTATTTTTTAAACCCGCGAGATCCAGGCATGGGGATCGATGCTCTTCAAAATGCCTGGGGATTCGGGAAGTGTTGTACCTTACTCCCCCAGTGCATTTGATTCCCCCGAGTTTTAAGCATATTCATGCAGGAACAGACGTTAATTCTGATCTCACCATACTAGCCAAAGAGGGCTTGGTTATCTTAGCTACTCTTTCTTTCAGCAGACCAGCCTTGGCTGCTTCCTCTCAGGGAAGACCTGATTCGGCAGGGGCCCTTATCCGGTCTCAGATGGGAATGTTTCAGCTAGACGGCCTGGGTACTGAAGAGGGCATCCTGAGGGCGCAAGGGCTCTGAGTGATGCTTCTAAGCGCCAGGAAGCCAAACACTAGAGCCATTTACAAAAAAAAAATGTGGAAGAATTTTTTATTTCTTTTCTCGGACATCACGGGACACAGAGCCACAGTAATTACTGATGGGTTATAGGGTATCACTAGGTATTGGACACTGGTCACACCCTAATCAGGAAGTTCAACCCCCTATATAACCCCTCCCCTTCCAGGGATACCTCAGTTTTTACACCAGTGTCTTAGGTGTTGGACGTGCAAAGATGTCCTGTGCTGAAGCTCCAAAAGGAATATCCCAAAGATCCTATACTGGGGCAAGCCAGGCGACCGGATCCATTCAAAGTGTCTTTTCATGGCCGAATTGAATGGTACCCGGGCCTCGTGTCCGAAGAAACGAGGTTTTACCTGTAACGCTTCTCTTTTTAGAGAGCTGGACCCGCGGATCAGAAAATGGCTTTAAACTTCCTAATTTCTGGCGAGGTGCTTTACAGGCCCAGAACTGAAGGATCCCCCTACTGATGGGGGCCCCAGTCTCTGACGGTTTTTCACAAACGGAGCCCACCGTGAGAGGCGAAGGCTGGGTCTGTGTAAACTGAACCCTGCGGCCTGGATAAGGTAAGAGGAGATTCCACAGAATTTTAAGTTCTAGTGGCTCTTCTCCTTTAAAGTGTATGCATGCTGTGCCTATTGTGACCACCGGGGGCGGCCAAGAGCACAAACCTCATGCTTGATCTGTCTCAGCGTCCGCTGCCTAGGCTCTTCCTCCAGCTCCAAAGGTAGATGGTGGGGGGTTTTCTCTGCTGGGATGGTCCCCCCAGGCTAGGGAAAGGCTCAGGTAGGCTGTAAGGCGGGTGAGACCGCACTGTCACAGCCGCTACCGCGCCGCCACCGAAGCCGCATTGCGATGCAGGGCCCATCACTGCCGGCCTCCTCCTTATTCCCCCAACCCCAGCCTCCCTTCAGGTTGTCAGAAAGGGTCGGCTCGCGCGGGAAGCGCTCATTTTTCAAAAACGAGGGGGGGGGGGGGCGTTAGCACAGCATCAGCGTGCCCAGACGCCCACATTGCCTGAAAGCATGGCTATTTAAAGCACACTGTATAGGTGCTCTGAGCTGACAGTCACATGTAAGGTGGGACACAGGCATTCCCCTAGGCTGCATTCACTAAAGAACACCGGATTGGGCATTTGGTAGCAAGGCTTTTAGCCAGACTACATCGCTCAGCAGTCAGTGTTCGTTTTGATACCTCACACCTTGTTGCTTTGCACTATGGGTAGAAGAGGTTCAAGCACCCCTAGAACCAGAGGCACTAGGGGGTCTCGTTCAGGTTCTGAGGACCCCCCGTCTGCTACACCATCCCCTCCTGAGGGACCAGGGGCAGCTGGACAGGGAGAGCCTTTGGGGTTAGGGGCTACATCTGCTGCCGGCACTTCAGCCCCTGTGTACATTACACAAGAAGTTTTTTCCTCAACCATTTCTGGATTAGAGAAAAAACTAATGGCCGCGATTACATCTTCACTGAATGGAAGAAAACGCACAAGGCCTTCCTCTGCTCCCCAAGACCCTCAGTCAGAGGAGCTCTGGGATAAAGGAGATGAATCCCTTTCAGAGAATCAGGATGGGACAGATGATTCCTCTTCGGAGGATTCAGGTGGAGAGGGACTCTCTGCGACTTCCCAAGAGGAGAAAGTCTTAGTGCAGATCCTCACTGGTTTGGTCCGCTCCACATTTAAGTTGCCCATACCTGAAACTACTACAGAAACCTCTTCTGCTTTGGGGTCACTGAAACCTTTCCAAGCAGCACATGCTTTTCCTGTACATAAATTACTTGAAAAGCTGCTTTACTCTGAGTGGGATCACCCAGATAAGCGATTTCTTCCGCCGAAAAAGTTTTCTACACTTTATCCTATGGAAGAAAAGTTTATTAAGAGGTGGGGAATACCGGCCATTGATGCGGCCATTTCCTCTGTAAATAGTAATCTGACTTGTCCTGTAGACAACGCTCAGATGCTCAAAGATCCTGTGGATAAAAAGATGGACTTCTTATTGAAAGATGTGTTCTCTTTAGCAGGATCAGTGGCCCAACCTGCAGTAGCAGCGATTGGAGTCTGTCAATACTTAAGAGACCATGTTAAGCAGGTCATCAAAGTATTGCCTGAACAGCAGGCCCAGGGGTTTGCTAACCTTCCTGCGGCTTTATGTTACGCTGTTGACGCCATTAGAGATTCTATCGTGCAAACCTCTCGCCTCTCGCTTGGGTTGGTGCATATACGTAGAATCTTATGGTTGAAAAACTGGTCAGCCGAAGCACCATGTAAGAAGCTTCTGGCTGGGTTTACCTTCCGTGGTGAAAGGTTGTTTGGAGAGGACTTGGATAATTATATCAAGACGATCTCCTGTGGGAAAAGCACTCTCTTACCTGATAAGAAGAAGAGTAAACGTCCCTCTTTTAAACGGACTCTTTCCCCAACGCCAGGGGCATCAGCCTCCAGGCAGTCACGACGGTCTCCTCCGTCTGGGGCAAGAAACAAGAGTCGACCCCAGGGACACAAGAAATCCTGGGGGAAAAGGTCTTCTAAGCAAGACACTAAGACCTCTTCATGAAGGGGCGCCCCGCTCGCTCGAGTGGGGGGGAAAGACTGCTGCAGCTCTCAGGGCCCTGGCAGAAGGACTTCCAGGACAGATGGGTAATCTCCATGGTAACCTTAGGGTACAGACTGGAGTTCCAAGAATGTCCCTCTCCTCGTTCCCTCAGATCAGGTGTTCCCAGAAAACCAGAAGAGAAGCAGTCGCTCCTTCTAGCGATAAAGCGACTTTGGTCGCAAGAGGTCATTGTGGGGGTTCCCACAAAGGATCAAGGATTGAGACTCCGTTCCAATCTTTCTATGGTCCGAAAACCAAATGGGGACGACAGACCCATTTTGGATTTGAGAGATCTGAAACGATTCCCAAGGATGCAGTCCTTTTGTTTGGAATCAATTCAGACAGTAATCTCCGTCCTGCAGGGAGGAGAATTTCTGATGTCAATAGGCATCAGAGATACAGGCCTATATGTGCCCATTTTTCCTGCTTAACTGAAGTGTCTGCAGGCAAAGATCACTGCTCTAAGGGAGCTGATTCTGACAGTCAGGGCCAAGAAGGGTCTTTCTGTCCGCCTTTGTATGAGGCTGCAGGGGAAGATGGTGGCTTCATTCGAAGCAGTTCCCTATGCGCAGTTCCAAGCAGAACTGTTGCAACACAGTATTCTGTTGACCTGGAACAGGAAGGTGCAGGCATAAAGCTTTCCAATGCACCTATCGCATGCGATGCGTCAGAGCCTCAGCTGATGGCTCATACCCGAAAACCTACAGAAGGGGAAATCCTTCCTACCGGTTGCCTGGGATCCTCTTGCAGGCAGGACGGATGCGTTGGTGATTCCGTGGCATCGGCTCTCACCGATTTATGCATTCCCTCCCATTCTGCTACTGCCACGGCTCCTTCGCTGACTCAGGCAAGAAGGGAAGTCGGCACTTCTGGTGGCCCCGTTTGGCCCAGAAGAACCTGATAAGCAGAAATAGCAGGGATGATGGTGGGTTCCCGGTGGACCCTACCGATACACCCAGACCTGTTAGCTCAAGGTCCGGTGTTCCAGCCTGCCTTACAAATGCTAGATTTGACGGGTGGGCTATTGAATCCCACGTTCTGGAAAATCGTGGGCTTTCAGGTCCTGTCATATCTACCTTGATCAATGCAAGGAAGCCAGCTTCCAGAATGATTTATCATAGAGTCTGGAAAGCTTATGTATCCTGGTGTGAATCCAGGGGTTGGCATCCCAGGAAAGATGTCATAAGTAGAATTCTGGATTTTCTACAATTAGGATTAGAGATGAAGCTGGCCTTGAGTACCATCAAGGGCCAGGTGTCGGCCTTATCAGTGTTGTTTCAACGGCCGCTTGCTTCGCATTCTCTGATCCGAAACTTTATACAGGGGGTGATGCGTCTTAATCCTCCGGTTAGGGCGCTCCTAAACCCCTGGGACTTGAACTTGGTTCTATCGGTGTTACAAAAACAACCTTTTGAACCAATACGTCAGATTCCTTTGGGCTTACTGACGAGGAAACTAATTTTCCTGGTAGCTATCTCTTCTGCTAGAAGAGTATCAGAAATAGCAGCTCTTTCCTGTAAAGAGCCTTACTTGATTATACACAAGGATAGAGTGGTACATGCGCCCTCATCCTAGTTTTTTACCGAAGGTGGTTTCAGATTTTCATCTAAACCAAGACATTGTGCTACCTTCCTTTTTTCCAGAACCTTGTTCTTCGGAAGAAAGGTCATTACATTCTTTGGATGTAGTAAGAGCAGTCAAGACCTATCTGGAGGCAACTGCTCAGATTTGCAAGACGGATGTCTTGTTCGTGCTGCCGGAGGGTCCCAATAGAGGACAGGCAGCGTCAAAAGCGACCATTTTTAAATGGATTCGACAGTTGATTATTCAAGCTTACGGTTTGAAACAGAAGATTTCTCCGTTTCAGATCAAGGCACATTCCACAAGGGCTATTGGTGCTTCTTGGGCAGTGCATCACCGGGCCTCTATGGCTCAGATCTGCAAGGCCGCAACCTGGTCTTCAGTTCATACATTCACCAGATTCTATCAGGTGGATGTAGGAAGGCATGAGGATATCGCCTTTGGGCGTAGTGTGCTGCAGACAGCGGTACAGGGTCCTCAGGTCTGATAGCACCCTACTTGGTTGTTATTTCCCCCCCCCCTCAGTTGGCATTGCTTTGGGACATCCCATCAGTAATTACTGTGGCTCTGTGTCCCGTGATGTCCGAGAAAAGAAAATAGGATTTTTTTATTACAGCTTACCTGTAAAATCCTTTTCTTTCGACGGACATCACGGGACACAGAGGTCCCGCCCCTCTTCTAATACACCTATACTGCTTTGCTACAAAACTGAGGTATCCCTGGAAGGGGAGGGGTTATATAGGGGGTTGAACTTCCTGATTAGGGTGTGACCAGTGTCCAATACCTAGTGATACCCTATAACCCATCAGTAATTACTGTGGCTCTGTGTCCCGTGATGTCCGTCGAAAGAAAAGGATTTTACAGGTAAGCTGTAATAAAAAATCCTATTTTTGTTCATGGAAAAAAATAGACTAAATATGGACATGCCAACTATCTTAGAATTTTTACAGCAAGGGGCTGATAAAGGTACAAATATCAGCCATGTCGGTGTATCTTGAACGGACTTTGCAAGAAGACCACCTGACCCTAGTCTGATGAGTACTTGGTTATCATCTCAAAGGCTGGCCTGGAAGACGACTGGGGTAAAACCAGAATTAGACTTAGGCTGGCCATACACTATTCAATTTTCCTGTTCAACTTTCCTTTAGATTTACCAAAAGCATATAATAGGAGGTCAAACCTAAACACTTTCAATTTGGATGCAATCAGGCAGGCCCTTGTACTACATAGTTGAAGGTAAATCTAAAGAAAATTGAACAGGAAAATTGTATGGTGTATGGCCAGCTTTACTGGTAACTCTTCCAGAACAGCATGTTCCCACTCTAAAGTATAATCTGTTGTGGGGTGGTAGTATTCTATATGTTTTTCAGAATCTGTCCTTCGGTTCTTGCGGATGACTGGCCAAGGACCTGAGGGACCACCATAAAAAGAAAAAGTGCCAATGTGTTTCCAGTTTGGTGGGAGGAGCTCCATCTCTCGAGCTGTTCTCAGGCATGTACTGACCATCGGGACTACCAGGAGTTTCCCTGTTGGGCCAATGGCTCAGTGGGCCGGTTTCAGTGACAGCCTGTCAAATTAATGGCTGCGCTACTCGCGCAGCCATTCATTTGAGCACTGCTGTACTGCCCATGGCTAGGTTTCGAGCTTCCGGACGCAGCGCGCTGCACTTCAGCTCTTTCCGCCCCCGCTCGGCGCATCAGAACACTGCACACATCTTCGGCCACCTCCGGCTCACACTCGTCCTTTTATGTCACCGCTCGACTTTCCCCGCCCCCCTCTTCTCTGACAGCTCTTCAGCTTCATCCAACAAAACTCGGCTCCCTCCGGCGGCAACCGCGGTACTGGTCGCTGTGAGTTTAAATGAGCCGGTGCCGCCATGGGATGTCCCGGAGCAGACGAGGGAGGCCGAAGGATGACGGTCAGCCTGAATACTGTATATAGCAAAGGATGTGGCGCTAAATAAAAAATCCATTTGGCGAAAATAATGATTCAAATTGTATGCATGTAGCTAAAAGTTCATCAAAAGTGTCAATCAAATGAAATGTGCATAAAAATATTTTCAGCAAAAAATTCATATATAAACCACATATAAAGCCCTGATTGATAGGATGGGCAGAGTGGCTTCCCACCACTAGGGTTCGGGGGAACTGCTCCACTACAAACTTTTTTTGAAAATAATTTCCCCAGGCTTTCTTTGTGGTTAAAGTGGTTGTTAACCCACTAAGTACAATTGACAGTATCCTCTGTTTATTTAGATAATATGCTTCCGTGTCTGTGCCTTATAAAAAAAAAATGCATCTATATACCTGAGCGCCGATCCACACTCACGTGACCTGCCGCCTCTCTCCTCTCTTGGCCTGACAGCTGCAGCAGGCAGGGGCAGAGGATCCCCCACTGACGTCAGTCGGGAGGGGAGGAGGAGAGGGGCGACCCCACCCGCTGCAGCTGTCAGGCCCAGAGAAGTGGCGGGTCACGTGAGCACGCACCGGTGCTCTGAAAACATGTATATAGCTGCATTTTTTTTATAAGGCACAGACACAGGAGCAAATTACATGAATAAATGGAGAGGATACTGCAAAAATGTAACAGTAATTTCAGCAGCAGGAGGAGGGGAGGGGGCGGGCATGGGCACTGAGCTGACAGGCAGGGAGGGGAGGAGAGCAGAGGAGGATAGGAGAGACAGCAGATGATGGAGGGAAGTAAACTGACCACAGTGTCAAGGCTCAGCAGCCATGATTGAAAGTGGTTGTAAACCCTTACAGACCACTTTTTACTACAGGTAAGCCTATAATAAGGCTTACTTGTAGCTACCCCGGATATCACCTAAACATACACGGTTTAGGAGATATCCCCTGTATCAGCATGTGCCGACGTCATCGGTACATGCGCACTGAAGCAATGGCAATGGTTTGTGCTGTTGCTTCAGCTAGTGTGCTGTTAGCGGCGGCTCCTGTGCGCATGCGCGGGAGTGACGTGATCGCGGCTCAGGCCAATCACAGCGCCGGAGCCCGCGGTACCCGGTAGTAACTCCGGGAATGATGTCACCGGCCAGAGCTGTATACGAAAAAGGCTGCGCTGCTGCAAAAAAAGGCTGCAAAAGTAAATCACTTAAATAACCACAACTAGTGCACTCATATGTGATGAATAAACAGTGAAGAAAGAATTAAATTTGAAATTAAAATATTGACAAAAATTCCAACATAACTCCCATAAATTAAAAAATTGAGCATGAGAGGTCAGATTCAAAACTGGATGGAGTAAGCAAAGTCCATAAAAAGAGTTCCTTGCTGGAAAAGTCTTTCAAAAAAAGAAATACACCAGTCATCCAAACGATGTGAGGCATGCAGTATTGTCACCCTGAGGAGCGTGATGACAGGAAAGTTCCTCCACCTCAAAACCAACTGCCCCTTACCAGATCGATTGATCTCTTGTTTAGGGAGATCGTGTGAAGCATGTGGCTGTGTCCCCCAGCCACAGGGTCTCTGCTTGGAATGAATCTCAAAGGGTCACCACTCAGGGGGTCCTCTAGAAGGTGCATGAGCGCTCAGTCCCCATGGATATATATATATAAGAGAGAAAGCTCCATAGCGTAACACAGTTAACCAGTTTATTAAAAAATTAAGAAACACACTTACAAATTGGTCGTTTCAGTTCGCGTATTAAAATCACAAGCCGGCCGGCTCAAAGCTGCTGCCCGTTGCTTCTGGGATCAGCGATGGATGGTGGTGACGTCAGCACGTCGCTCCTCCCTACGCCGTTTCAACAAATCTGTCGTCTTCCTGGGGCAGAGCTGTGTACTGGGACCGCTGCAGGGGCTTAGATCTAAGGTGAGTATTTAATAATGAGCTAGTATGCTATGCATACTAGCACATTATGCCTTTGTCTTGCAGTTTTTTTTTTTTTTCGTGGGTTTACAACCACTTTAACCGTGGTCAGTTTACAAAGAAGAGGGCATAACCAGGCAGGATCAGACAGGTATTTCAGGTGATAGAAAGGGCCAAATGACACAGCACAAGCCCTGTGCTGTATAACATACTTTAACCACTTCCTGCCCGGCCTATAGCAGAATGACGGCCGGGCGGTGGTTCTTTTATCCTGACTGGGCGTCACATGACATCCAGCAGGATAACATGCCGGCACGCAGCGCGGCAATCGGAGGTGTTGTGTGTCAGTCTGTCGCACTGCATCTCTGATCGTAATAAGGAGCTTTTGACTGAACCTCCTTACCACGTGATCAGCTGGGATCAATCACAGCTGATCACAGCGTGAACCAGGAAGTGCCGGTAAATGGCTTTCCTCGGTTTGCGCTGACAGGGAGAGCCGATCAGCACATTGATTATCAGCACAGCTCCATCAAATGTGCCACAAACCATGCCAATAAGTGCCCATCATCTGCCAGTCAGTGCCCCATCAGAAACCCCTGTCAGTGCCCACAACAGTGCCAATCACTGCCTTATCACAGTGCCAATCATTACCCATAAATAAATCCTGTCAGTACTTCATCAGTGCCAATCAATGGTGCCCATCAGTGCTGCATATCAGTGCCGCCTATTGGTGCCCATCAGTGCTGCATATCAGTGCTGCATATCGGTGCCACCTATCGGTGCCCATCAGTGCTGCATATCAGTGCCACCTATCGGTGCCCATCAGTGCTGTATATCGGTGTCACCCATCAGTGCATATCAGTGCCACCTATCGGTGCCCATCAGTGCTGCATATCGGTGCCACCTATGAGTGCCCATCAATTCTACATATCAGTGCCGCCCATCGGTGCCCATCAGTGGTGCCCATCAGTGCTGCATATCGGTGCCACCTATTGTGCCCATCAGTGCTGCATATCGGTGCCACCTATTGTGCCCATCAGTGCTGCATATCGGTGCCACCTACCGGTGCCCATCAGTGCTGCATATCGGTGCCCATCAGTGCTGCATATCGGTGCCACCTATGAGTGCCCATCAATTCTACATATCAGTGCCGCCCATCGGTGCCCATCAGTGGTGCCCATCAGTGCTGCATATCGGTGCCACCTATTGTGCCCATCAGTGCTGCATATCGGTGCCACCTATCGTGCCCATCAGTGCTGCATATGGGTGCCACCTATCGGTGCCCATCAGTGCTGCATATCGGTGCCACCTACCGGTGCCCATCAGTGCTGCATATCGGTGCCCATCAGTGCTGCATATCGGTGCCACCTATCGGTGCCCATCAGTGCTGCATATCGGTGCCCATCAGTGCTGCATATCGGTGCCCATCAGTGCTGCATATCGGTGCCACCCATCAGTGCATATCAGTGCCACCTATCGGTGCCCATCAGTGCTGCATATCAGTGCCACCTATGAGTGCCCATCAATTCTACATATCAGTGCCAACTAATCAGTGCCGCATCATTAGTGCCAGTCATTGAAGGAGAAAACAAAATGTTATAACAGAAACAAAGAAAAACCTTTAAAAAAATAAATTAAAAAATTCTGTATTTTTTAGTTTGTTTAGCAAAAAATAAAAATCCCAGAGGTGATCAAATACCACCAAAAGAAGAAAATTGTCCTGGGCAGGAAGGGGGTGAAAGTGCCCTGTATTAAAGTGGTTAAAGGAACAAGAACGTGTTTTTTTTTTTTTTGTTTTTTTTTTTTTAGGTTAACAAACACTTTAAGTCGCATGTTTGCAATTAAAACAAACCTTGTCTCCCAGCATGCATCTCTATAAATGAAATGGTACCCTCAGTAGTGTGTACACGCTGTAATATTTGAGTCTGTAATTACAGCATCTATTTCCTTTATATTTTTATCATCGTTTTTGAGCTCTACCAGCCTTCACGCTCCTAAATCTTATAGAAAAGGTGGAGGATTCAATATGTCATTCCTATTTCGTTTATCTTTTCGTCCAAAATTTAGCTGGTAACTGATCCTTAGTATCTATCCGAAATCAATTTTCCCTCCTGTTCTCAATTGACAGATTGACCCACATATATCTTACGTTCCAAGTATTTTCACGTTCACCAGTCAGTGAAGTATAATAGGCCTCAGGATTAAGCGAGAGAGGACATTTCTAGGGATTTTTTAAAGGGGAGCTCTTCCCCCCCCCCCCCCCCCCCCCCGTAAAAAATTTCAAGCCAATGGCCACAAATACTGTAGCTGCTGACTTTTTTACTATTAGGGCAAGTACCTGTCCAGGGATCCCACAGTGTTCTCACCCAACCGATTCTTGAACCTGCTCTCGGGTGCTGGCACCGCCATCTTGGGTAAGGGAAACCGACGGTGAAGCATTGCGGCTTCACAGCCGGTTTCCTACTGCGCATGCGCGAATCGCGCTTCACCTTTCTTAATGGGCCAGCTGTGGCGAGGGCTGAACTTCCAGCTAAGTTTGCTGCGGCGAACTCAGCAGGAAGTGGGAGCGGGAACCTGTCAAAACCAGGCACCCCCTCCCCCCACAAGATGCCAAATGTGGCAATGTGGCACCGAAGTGGGGGAGGAGGCAGACAAGTGGAGCTTCCCCTTTTGGTTGGAGCTCCGCTTAAAGTCCTGAAACAAAATGTTTCCAAAATTGCTTTCCATGTTGACGCCTGGCGCCTGGGATTTGTTGAACCCTGGTGTAACATGTTACTAAAGGTGAACTTATCCTTTAATGTTATGATGTTAGATTTGTTTAGCTGGCCTTTTATTCAGATCGTTTAGATTAGGTGTTCCTTTAGTTGGAAATACTTCAGGTGTGCGCAAGTAGTTTTTCTCAATTCCTAAGACCATGTCCACTCTTTGGTTCAAAGTAGGGCAGTACTGGTCATCGCTAGTCTTAGCCTGGTATTGTGCTTGATTAGTAGACAGATCCTGACTCTCTTTTTTTTTGCCTTCCATGGTAATCAAAAATTCATCAGGTTCAGGCCTTTATTATTTAGGTATTAAAAACCTTTTTTGTTGGATAGAGTAGGGCATTGGTTCTCAATCCTGTCCTCAAGTATCCCCAACAGGTCATGTTTTGGGAATTTCTCTTACATAAAATAGCTGTCCAAAATACCAAGCCATTAACTCTGATTTAAAGCACCTGTGCAAGATAAAGGAAAACCTGCAAACATGGCTTGTTGGGGGTACTTGAGGACAGGCTTGAGAACCACTGGAGTAGGGAATGTTTAGGTCTCTCTGTCTCTGTTTTAGGTTTGGAAAATTTCCTGTCCCAGAGACCCAACAGGGAGGGAAAAATCCCCTCTTGGAGAACTGGCACTGTGTCTATATTGAAGGGTTTCTCCTTGCCCTTCTGGTCCTGGAGACCGCTATTGGATTTGGAAAACTTTGGATTCCCCATCCCTTTCTGTACTAGTTACAAGGATTACCAGGACAAATGGAGAGGATGACTCTCCTCAATGGGGGGACAGGCAGCATATATAAACATTACAGAGGTTTTAACAGTTCTATCCAAAATAAAGTGTTTGCGTTTTTATGCAATTTAGGCCAAGTAGTCAATGGATTTAAATAATTGTGACCATCATCTAAGTTTGTTTAAGCCTTTCCCAAGGCTGTCATTGGGAATACTGTGAATGTATCTGGAATAACTTTGGGCTCCCAATTAGGGCAGATTCATACAGATTTCAGGGGCCAGGAACTGCCATCAACAGTTCTGTTTGGCCAAACATTGTACACTTTCATTGCCAACCTTAGATAAAACAGAACCTGTTAAAGTTTAGGAGGTTTCTTCAATTATGCCCATAGAGCAGAGGTCTCCAAACTTTCTAAATAAAGGGCCATTTTACTGGCCTTCAGAGGGGTGCCGAACTGTTTATTGTGAGTAGAAACTGTCCTGGCGTCAGTGTAAATAAACAATGCATCTTTGGCGTTGAGGGGAGGAATAGTGCCCCGTTGTTGGTATCCGTGGGAGAAATCGTTCCCCATCGTTGGTGTCGGTAGGAGAAAATGTGTTCCATCATCGGTGTCAGTGGGAGGAATAGTGCCCCGCTGTTGGTGTCAGTAGGAGGAATGGTATCTCGTTGGTGTCAGTAGGAGGAAAAGTCCCCCATCGTTGGTGTCAGTGGGAGGAATAGTGCCCCATTATTGGTGTCAGTGGGAGGAATAGTGCCTTGTTGGTGTCGGGGGGAGGAATAGTGTCCCAGTGTTGGTGTCAGTAGGAGGAATGGCGCCCCATTGTTGGTGTTAGTGGGAGAAATAGTGCCCCATTGTTTGGGTCAGTGGGAAGAATAGTGCCCCATTGTTTGGGTCAGTGGGAAGAATAGTGCCCCATTGTTTGGGTCAGTGGGAAGAATAGTGCCCCGTTGTTGGGGTCAGTTGGAGGACTAGTGCACCATTATTGGTGTCAGTGGAAGGAATAGTATCCCATAGGTGGTGTCAATGGGAGGAATAGTGCCCCGTTGTTGGTGTCAGTGGGAGGAATAGTGTTTTATATCAGGGGAAGGATAAAGGCAATCTAGGTGCATCATCCAGCCCCAGGGCAACAGTTTGAAGACCACTGCCATAGAGTAAACTATCTGAAACTTGAAATCTGTATTGCTATGTTCATCTCATGTCTTGTGCCAAAGTAGTGTATTTACAATTAAACCTTTTGGGAAATAAATGTTGTTTTTTTTTTTGCTGCTTCCTGGACATTGTATTTATTTTACTTTCCAGATTCCGATGGCAGTGTGAACGGGAGCGATGATGGGTCCAAAGACAGCGAAGAAGGTTCTGACAGTGACTCAGAAGACAGCCTAAAGGAGGAAGCCATGACTGGCAAAGCGAAGGAGGAAGTGAAAGATACTGGTGGGGAAGATGAAGGCACAGAAACTCAGGAAAAGCTAAAAGAAGAGGAGCTGACCAAGGAAGAGACCAAGAAAGTGGAGAGCGAGAAGCTTCGAAAAAAAAAGAAAAGAGCCAGTGAGGTAGAGGTTGTCGCTGATGACCAAAATAACGAGCCTAAAAAATGGAACCTGCGCAGGAACCGACCAATGCTGGACTTCATCACTATGGAAGAGTTAAACGTCATGGATGATTATGACAGCGAGGATGACAATGACTGGAGGCCAACCATGGGTAAGAGAAAAGGAAAGTCCTCTACTGGTGATGGCAGCGACGGGGAAGATGATGATGATGAGGATGATGGAAGCGAAGGGGGGTCGAGCCATCATGACGGCAATAAAGATGACACCAGCTCGAGCGAAGACGAGCAGAAGAAGAAGAAAATCAAGATTCCCAGTAGGAACAGTGGAGATGATGAGGAGCTGACGAACGACAGCTTGACGTTGTCTCAGAGCAAAAGTAATGAGGTAATTTGTAACTTCTCATGACAGGTTGATGGAAATGTGTAAAAATGGTATTGTCTTTACTATGACTCTGCCAAGAATAAAACAGTAATGTGTACTGTGATAGGAAATTGCAAAAATAAGGAACACAGTGGCACCACATCCATATTCAAGAAATGAGACCAAAAATAGAAAGAAATATGGACTTTACAGTGTCAACCATAACCTCAGAAAAATAGGCAAGATTTTATTTCACATCATAACTCTAAAAGGTTATATAAAAATATGATATACAAGCGAGTAAATATAAAAATGGTTTTCCCAGAAAGAGTGCTAATTCTGCTTGGCCCAATACACCACATAAATATAAGAACATAAAGCTGTTATGGACATTGCAATGTAACAAAACAGGGCCAGAAAAAGCAGGAAGGTCTCGACGTGTTTCTCAACTTGCTTGCTTCATCAGGAGTGCTTATTGTGCCAGGGAGTAGATCCCAGATAAATACATTACATGTATATGCAATCATACTAACCAAAAAGTCATATACAAGTATTCTGTACTCACATATTAGAACACACATAACCATGTATGCAGGGCCGCTGATAGAAATCATGGGGCCCTGTACAGCCTACCTCATGGGGGCCCCTTTCAGCCCCACCCCTGGCCCTGCTCCTATACAGAGAGGCTAGGGTATGCAGAAAAGCTAGGGTATACTCAAAGGCTAAATTGTGGGCGTGGCTAATTAAAAAATATGTGCCACATGGAGCTGACAAAGGGACGTGGTTTAAATTACGCTTAATTATTGGGCATGGCTTAAAGGGGTGTGGTTAATTAGAGTCTGGGATGACTGTAGGATGCAGATGACCCTGTGCTGCGTTCAAAACTGCACTGTCCAATTTCTCAAACATTGCTACAAGGACGTTCAGTTTTTTAGTTCAGTCACTTTTTTTTTGTAAAAAAAAAAACAGTTCAACAACTGAAACGGATGTCAAATTTTACATCTGTTCTCATGTTCGCTGACATCCGTTTTTCATCTGTTTTTTACAAAAGAAAAAAGTGACTGAACTAAAAACTTAACGCCCGTGTGAAAGGACCATAAAGGGAAAATTCTTTTGTTTTGGATAGAGTGGAGAGGCATTAGAACCCTGCACTACTTTGGTCCGACTTTGATGCAACTTAAGGTCCATAGACCTTAAAGCGGAAGTAAACCCATCCATAAAACAGTTACCTTTCCGGCACGTGCCGGAAATGTAACACTCCCATTGGTTGTGCTCTCAACCAAACTGTCAAACCATCCAATGGCTGGTGTCATAACTGATCACATGTGCAGCATCATGGCAGTTGTAGATTAAACAGAGGCCAAGATGGCCGCTTCCTTGGCTGAAAACGATAGGAGGGTTTACTTCCACTTTAAGATTACACAGGCGTTGCTTCAAGTTGCGTCAAATTCGTACAAGTGTGAAAGGGGCCTTAGGGAGATTCCCCCTCTTTATTTGTCCTGTTTACCATTATCATTGAAAGGGAAAGTAAAAGAAAATCCCAAATTTTGAATTGTCCCCAGACAAGTAATAGAGAGGAAATCTTCCAATGGGGACACTAGTTCTGGTGACCTGGGAGTCCCCAAGGGATTCCCTTAAAGTGGTTGTAAAGTCTGAAGGTTTTTTATCTTAATGCATTTTATGCATTGAAATAAAAAACCTTGTGTGTGCAGCAGCCCCCCTAATAATTACCTGAACCCCATCTCAATCCAGTGATGTTGCAGGACATTCTCAAGTACAGATACTCTCTGTAGGGGAACTCAGCAGGAGGAAGGGCCCAGGAGCGCCAGCGAGGGATTCAGGTAGGAGGACGACCAGGTCTGCTCTGTGCAAATACACTGCACAGAGCAGGTACACATGTTTGTTATTTTTAAATGAAAAAAAACTTTAGTATCACTTTAATTTGCACGGATTTCCTCTCACTTCCTGGTCAGTAAGTGAAGGGAAATCTCCCCGAAGGGTCATAGATGGGAAAAAATAAACTGAAATAAACTGATGGGTTATGATACTTCCTTTACTCTATCCAATATGAAAAAAAAAAGGTTTTGCCTGTAGTTCTACTTTACATACACATTAACCGATTCAGCCCCGGAAGAATTTACCCCCTTCCTGACCAGTGCGTTTTTTGCGATTCGGCACTGCGTCGTTTAACTGACAATTGTGCGGTTGTGCGACGTGGCTCCCAAACAAAATTGACGTCCTTTTTTTTCCCACAAATAGAGCTTTCTTTTGGTGGTAATTGATCACCTCTGCGGTTTTTATTTTTTGCGCTATAGACAAAAAAATAGCGACAATTTTGAAAAAAACGCATTATATTTTACTTTTTGCTATAATAAATATCCCCAAAAAAAGAATAAAAAAAAGTTTTTTTCCCTCAGTTTAGGCCGATACATATTCTTCTACATATTTTTGGTAAAAAAAAATCGCAATAAGCGTTTATTGATTGGTTTGCGCAAAAGTTATAGCGTTTACAAAATAGGGGATAGTTTTATGGCATTTTTATTATTAATTTTTTTTTTTTACGAGTAATGGCGGCGATCAGCGATTTTTATTGTGACTGCGACATTATGGCGGACACATCGGACATTTTTGACACATTTTTGGGACCATTGTCATTTATACAGCAATCAGTGCTATAAAAATGCATTGATTCCTGTGTAAATGACACTGGCAGTGAAGGGGTTAAACACTAGGGGGCGATCAAGGGGTTAAGTGTGTCCTAGGGAGTGATTCTAAATGTGGGGGGAGGATGGACTACTACTGACATGACAGCGATCACAGCTCCCGATGACAGGGAGCAGTAGATCTCTGTCCTGTCACTAGGCAGAACGGGGGAAATGCCTTGTTTACATAGGCATCTCCCAGTTCTGCGGCTCCGGGACACGATCGCGGGACCCGCGGGGATGGTCGCGCTGTACACGGTATACCACTTGCCACCGGTAGCCCCGCCAATTAAAGGAAATGTACAGGTACACCCACTTGCCCACCGCTGCCGTTGTGCCGATGTATATCGGCGTTCAGCGGTCGGCAAGTGGTTAAAGTCCCACCTATCCAAATTCCTTTTTTTTTTTTTTTTGCTTTTGTGTTACGTTTGGGTTGTGGTGCTGAGGTTATCAGTTATATCCATTCTTTGCAATATAATAAATGTTTGTTTTTTGGTTTAATACCACTTTAAATTTAGGCATTCAGATTGAACCTGTGCTTTTCTTTGCTCATATAGGGCTTCATGCTCCTCTCCGCCGCCATTATAGGCTCCCCTCCTGCATCTTTTTTCATTTACTTACCTATTTTCTCAGGTCTTCAGGCCATGTGATGCTCTAGGTCTCTCCAATAAAGTTCTGAGCAGCATCCAGAATGATCTAATTTTGCTATTTTCAGGATTCTCTTATTCTGGAGAAGAGTGAGCGGTGGTGTTCTCAGAAGATGGACCATGTGTTAATATGTTGTGTGTGTCTGGGAGATAACAGCGAAGACGCGGATGAAATAATACAGTGTGACAATTGTGGCATAACCGTCCATGAAGGTAAGGGAGAGCTATGCTATCTCTTTGTTGTCATCTCTTCTTGTATAACTCAACCCATAATCATAATACAAGCAAGTCTACTGTCCATGTTCCCAGGGTAGATGGGAGGCCAGGCTCCTCTGTTCAGCAAGGTTGCCGACCGCCTACAAATTTACAGACAGTTTGTAAAAACTGTCCGTAAATTTTTGTTACACGCTTTGGAACTGTGCATATCATGTTTCCCTGGTAAAAAAAAAAAGTTGTGGGAGGTTGGCATCCCTGCTATTTGTTTCTGTGTTTACTTTGGGCACACTGTATGCAGTTGCAGAGCAGCCCCATTCACTTGAATAGGGTGCAATTGGGGAGCGGTAGCGCCCGCCAGCAGCGATAGGGGGGTATAAATCTTGCCACCGCCGCGAAGCAAAGCATCGTGGCTGGGGCATGCGTACGCAGCTGGCTGCTGCCTTCCCAGCTAAAGGGGGTAGGGGTTGGGGGGGTAGGTAAAATCCAGATGTATTGCAGAGGTATACTGAATCTTTTTTTAACCCCAACATACACTTTAACCACTTGCCGACCGCCGCACGCCGATATACGTTGGCACAATGGCAGCGGTGGGCAAATGGGCGTACCTGTACGTCCCCTTTAATTGGCGGGGCTAGCGGGCGTGCACGCGCCTGCCGCGTACAGCGTGACCGTGCCTGCGGAACCCGCGGACTCTATGTCCGCCCGTGTCCTGGCGATCGTTTTACGGAGGCATTTCCCCGTTCTGCCTAGTGACATGACAGAGATCACTGCTCCCTGTCATGTGAGTTGTAGCCCCTCCCCCCCACAGTTAGAATCCCTAGGACACACTTAACCCCTTGATTGCCCCCTAGTGGTTAACCCCTTCCCTGACAGTGTCATTTACACAGTAATCAGTGCATTTTTATAGCACTGACAATTTTTATAGCACTGACTATTTTGGGACAATGGTCCCAAAATAGTGTCAAAAGTGTCCGATGTGTCTGCTATAATGTCGCAGTCATGATAAAAAAACGCAGATCGACGCCATTACTAATAAAAAAAAAAATAATAAAAATGCCATAAAACTATCCCCTATTTTGTAGACGCCATAACTTTTGCGCAAACCAATCAATGTACGCTTATTGCGATTTTTTTTTTTTTTTTTTCACCAAAAATATGTAGAAGAATAGATATCGGCCTAAACTAAGGAAAATAAATTTTAAATATTGTTTTTTTTTTTAAATTGTCGCTTTTTTTTGTTTATAGCGCAAAAAATAAAAACCACAGAGGGGATCAAATACCACCAAAAGAAAGCTCTATTTGTGGGAAAAAAAGGACGTCAATTTTGTTTGGGTGCAATGTCGCACGACCGCGCAATTGTCAGTTAAAGCGACGCAGTGCCGAATTGCAAAAAGTGCTCCGGTTTAGGAAGGGGGTAAATTCTTCCAGAGCTGAAGCGGTTAAAGTGGTTGTAAACCACTGGTGATTAAAAAAATAAAATTCCCTGCAAGGCAATGTTATAATGGGCTAGTATACATCGTATACTAGCCCATTATGATAGACGCAATGTCACTGCTGAGACAGCTGACATCTTCCCTCAGTATTCCTTCGGGGTTTGCGACTTCCAGCTACATGAGTGGATGGAGCAATGATGTCACTCCCGCGCATGCACACGGGAGCTGCCGTTTCCGGCATGGGCTCTGAAAGTCCGGCTGCATGCACTCTGAATATGTCCTAAACTGCAAGTTTAGGAGATATTCACAGTACCTTCAGATAAGCTTTATTATAGGCTGACCTGTAGGTACAAGTAGTAGTACAGAGTTTTTACTACCACTTTAACCACTTAGGCCCCGGAAGGTTTCACCCCTTCATGACCAGGCCATTTTTTGCGATATGGCACTGCATTACATGACAATTGTGCGGTCGTGCGACACTGTACACGAATACAATTTTTGTCCCTTTTTCCTGCACAAATAGAGCTTTATTTTGGTGGTATTTGATCACCTGTGCGTTTTTTTTTATTTTTTGCACTATAAACAAAAAAAGAAAAACTATATTTTTTACTTTCTGCTATAAAACATTCCCAAAAAAAAAAATATATAAACAATTTAATGTATACATCAATTTATGCCAATGTGTATTCTGCTATATATTTTTGGTAAAAAAAATCCCAATAAGCGTATATTTTTTTGGTTTGCGCAAAAGTTATAGCGTCTACAAACTATGGGATATTTTTATGGATTTTTTTTTCTTTTACTATTAATGGTGGCAATCAGCGATTTTCAGCGGGACTGCGACATTGAGGCGGACAAATCGGACACTAAGTGACACTTTTTGGGGACCAGAGACACCAATACAGTGATCACTGCTAAAAATAGGCTGGAAAGGTGTTAACATCAGGGGGGCGATCAAAGGGTTTAGTGTACTCCTAGGGAGTGCTTTCTAACACTGGGGGAAATGCTGTGACTGGAGGAAGACAGAGTTGCCAGCTTCCTCTCTCACAGAATGGCGGTCTGCCTTGTTTACATAGGCAGACTGCTGTTCTGCCTCTCCAGAGAATGATTGGCGGATTCGGACCCGCTGATTGGCTCCCAGTGTGTCCAATCACAGCAGGAGCAGGGTTGCCGACAGTGCATGCATGCACCCCAGACCCTAAGCACGAAACCATGTACAGGTACGTGATTTTGCTCAGGAAGGCCGCCCTGCCGCAGTATATCTGTGTGGGGTGGTCCTTAAAATGGTTGTAAGCCCTGTTTTACAACCTTATGCTACAGGTAAGCCTATATTAAGGCTTACCTGTGGCTACCCAGGATATCTCCTAAACCTGCACGGTTTAGGAGATATCCCCTGTCCTCTGCATTTTCCGATGTCATCGGCACATGCGCACTGGGGAAAACGAAAGCAATGGCACCTATGTGCCGTTGCTGCAGTCTCTGTGCCGTTACCGGCGGCTCCCACGCGCGTGCGCGGGAGTGACGTCATCGCAGCTCCGGCCAATCACAGCGCCGGAGCCGCGATACCCGGAAGTAACTCCAGGACGACATGTCGGCAGCCGGAGGGGGAGATGATGACCGATGCAGGGGCTTCGATCTGAGGTAAGTAATACATAATGAGCTAGTATGCTATGCATACTAGCTCATTATGCCTTCTTCTTGCTAGGTTTTTTGTTTTCTCGTTTTTTTTTTTAAGAGGGTTCACTTCCTCTTTAAGTGGTTAAAGTGGTTATAAACCCTTACATATACCCAGTGAAGTGACTGGCCTCAGGTGATACACAGAGATGAAGCAAATCCTCCTACATAAGTTGTACCTGTTTATCTACAGCCGTCTTTCCCCTACATCTATTTAAAGTGCTGAACTTACACAGGATCTCTCAGCTCTGAAAAGCAGGGGAAGCAAGAAAATCCCGGACTGCGGCACTCTGGAAACGGACATCTTTATTTCATGAATTTAAAATCCAACAATAGCCATCAAAATAGGATCAGAGAATAGCAATAGCTAACGCGTTTTACATACAAAGATGCTTACTCAGCTGTGAGTAAGCATCTTTGTGTGTGAAACGCGTTAGCTATTGCTATTCTCTGATCGTATTTGGATGGCTGTTGTTGGATTTTAAATTCATGAAATAAAGATGTCCGTTTCCGGAGTGCGGCAGTCCGGGATCTTGCTTCCATAGACTTGTGCACAGTCTGCACCTGACATTCATCGAGGGTGGAGGTTTTTCTCTTACGGTCCGTAAGGCTTGGAGAGCAGCATATCCTTCAAATTACTCTATCCTGAAAAGCAGGGGGGGCGGAGAGCTGAAGTTTAATCAGTGAGGAGAACTCTGAGAGCGGATTGGGGGGAAGAGGGACCTACCCCCTCCACACAACACCAGAGCCGAGGCTGTCAATCAGCTGGAGGTCCCTCCCCTGTCACCTTTTTTTCTCTTGGTGTCAGGAAAATTAGTCAGAAGGGACTCATGCAGATAGCAGAGGAAGGAAGCAGCAGACAGAAATGACACTTGGTGCTCCGGATTGAGACAAGCACACGCTATAGAGGGATATGCTTTGTTCTTATTTCATGTCAGAGGTTTACAGCCACTTAAAGCGTAAGTAAACTCATCCATAAAATGGTTTCCTTTCCAGTACGTGCCGGAAATGTAACACTCCCATTGGTTGTGCTCTCAACCAAACTGTCAAACCATCCAATGACTCTTGTCATAATTGATCACATGTGCAGCATCATGGTAGTTGTAGATTAAACAGAGGCAAAGATGGCAGCTTCCTTGGCTGAAAACGATAGGGGGGGGGGGGGGGTTACTTACACTTTAATCCTGATACAGAAGGACAGACGGGTTGTATTTGGTGTTATCCGCCCCTGGCTGAGGGTGTTCCAGCCTGACACGAGGCTGATGTTCCCGTTCTAACAGGGAGGAAATACAGCTGAATAACGGCACAATCAGCTGTCCTTGATAAAGGCTGAAGTATTGTAAAAACCTGTTTCTGATTGGTTCTCTTTAACTTCTTGCGCCTGTTTTAATACGATTGATAAATCAGTCCTCTAGGTGAACGGGCTCTGCCCCCCCCCCCCCCCCCCCCCCCCGTCACTCGCAATAATGTGTTTGTGCCAAGTTGCTGCAGTCAGTGAGCAGCGGTGGAGGAACCCCAGAGGAGTTGTCAATATTGGCGACGTTTTGATTGTAGCGTGTCTGCAGAGATTTGTCTTCTACATATTATAGATGATGACGGAGCTCCCCATCCTCTCTGCTTGCTGCCTTTTTAACCTTGAAAAGCTAAATGATTTTCCTGGATTAAAATGATGTCTTTAGGGGTGCGGAGTTGGCATGTTAGAAGACAGCCGGCGCTGTTAATGGTAAATGCCGCCCTGCAATAGGCAGCCAGTTTCATGCCAAAGTTTAAAGCAGGGCTCCAGCTGACTACACTGTTGACATGCATATACTGTATATGATTTCAACGTTTGTGATTCTGTTTAGCCAGGATTGTGACCTAATACTCCCATCCCCAGCCAAACAGCTTCAACGGATCCTTGATGTTCTCACTGTGACCTTCCTCAAAAATTACAGGTGCCGCTTAAAGTGTTACCAAACCCACAACAGCAAAATCAGTCTGTATATGCAGTAAAGCATGCTTGTTATACTCGCTGTGGAACCTAAGGGGTTAATCCTCTGCATTGTGTAAAAAGGCTGTTTGATCCTGTCTGCTCTGATTCTCCCCTTCTACTTTCTCCAAAACGGGTCCCTATAAGACAGTTACTGGAGGCACTCTGCACATGCTCAGTTTGGTGTGTATTGCTACAGTCAGGTCCATAAATATTGGGACATCAACACAATTCTAATCTTTTTGGCTCTATACACCACCACAATGGATTTGAAATGAAACAGACAAGATGTGCTTTAACTGCAGACTTTCGGCTTTAATTTGAGGGTATTTACATCCAAATCAGGTGAACGGTGTAGGAGTTACAACAATTTGTATATGTGCCTCCCACTTTTCAAGGGACCAAAAGTAATGGGACAATTGGCTGCTCAGCTGTTCCATGGCCAGGCGTGTGTTATTCCCTCATTATCCCATTTACAGCGAGCAGATAAAAGGTCCAGAGTTCATTTCAAGTGTGCTATTTGCATTTGGAATCTGTTGCTGTCAACTCTCAATATGAGATCCAAAGAGCTGTCACTATCAGTGAAGCAAGCCATCATTAGGCTGAAAAAACAAAATAAACCCATCAGAGAGATAGCAAAAACATTAGGTGTGGCCAAATCAACTGTTTGGGTTTACATCCACTTTAAGGATGTTCCAATGTCATCCTTTCTGAACTACTGCCATAGGGGTTATCTATAAGGATATAGATGCCTCCTGCATGTATCTTTACCTTTCAAATGTCTCCCCTCTGTCTGTTATTAGACCCGAAAAACTGCAGATTCTGTGGGTGGGTCTGTTGTCTGGAGCTCGGTGGGCGGAGTCGTGATGTCAGTAGACTCCCCGCCCACCTCTACATTCCCCTTGTCAATATGCATTTTCTCTCTGTATTTCTTACACTGAACTTCTGCTATGATCTCTAACATCCAGTGAAAAGACAGGAAAGTAACCACATGACTTCAGCATGCCAAATCATGCTGAGGTGTGGAACAGCCAATCCTTGCAGAGCTGCTGAAGAAAGGAGTGGGGGAGGGAATTAAAAAATAATGCATGTCTTAGGCTGTCACTCACAGCAAGGGGGAGTATTTGACAAAGTTTTTCTCAGTTTGTCAAGATTTATCTCACTGAACAATAAAAGAGGATTGCTCAGAGATGGAATAACTCTGTGTGGCAAGACTGGGCTCCAATGATAGGAAATCTTATACTCTACAGTATGATATATATATATATATATATATATATATATATATATATATATATATATATATATATATAAAATTTCGGGTTTACATCCACTTTAAAAAGAAAGAATGCACCGGTGAGCTCAGCAACACCAAAAGACACGGAAAACAACTGTGGTGGATGACCGAAGAATTCTTTCCCTGGTGAAGAAAACATACTTCACAACAGTTGGCCAGATGAAGAACACTCTCCAGGAGGTAGGTGTATGTGTAAGTCAACAATCAAGAGAAGACTTCACCAGAGTGAATACAGAGGGTTCACCACAAGATGTAAACCATTGGTGAGCCTCAAAAACAGGAAGACCAGATTAGAGTTTGCCAAACAACATCTAAAAAAGCCTTCACAGTTCTGGAACAACATCCTATGGACAGATGAGACCAAGATCAACTTGTACCAGAGTGATGGGAAGAGAAGAGTATGGAGAAGGAAAGGAACTGCTCATGATCCAAAGCATACCACCTCATCAGTGAAGCATGGTGGTGGTAGTGTCATGGCGTGGGCATGTATGGCTGCCAATGGAACTGGTTCTCTTGTATTTATTGATGATGTGACTGCTGACAAAAGCAGCAGGATGAATTCTGAAGTGTTTCGGGCAATATTATCTACTCATATTCAGCAAAATTCTTCAGAACTCATTGGACGGCGCTTCACAGTGCAGATGGACAATGACCCGAAGCATACTGCGAATACAACCAAAGAGTTTTTTAAGGGAAAGAAGTGAAATGTTATGCAATGGCCAAGTCAATCACCTGACCTGAATCCGATTGAGCATGCATTTCACTTGCTGAAGACAAAACTGAAGGGAAAATGCCCCAAGAACAAGCAGGAACTGAAGACAGTTGCAGTAGAGGCCTGGCAGAGCATCACCAGGGATGAAACCCAACGTCTGGTGATGTCTATGTGTTCCAGACTTCAGGCTGTAATTGACTGCAAAGGATTTGCAACCAAGTATTAAAAAGTGAAAGTTTGATGGATGATTGTTAATCTGTCCCATTACTTTTGGTCCCTTAAAAAGTGGGAGGCACATATACAAACTGTTGTAATTCCTACACCGTTCACCTGATTTGGATGTAAATACCCTCAAATTAAAGCTGAAAGTCTGCAGTTAAAACACATCTTGTTCGTTTCATTTCAAATCCATTGTGGTGGTGTATAGAGCCAAAAATATTAGAATTGTGTCGATGTCACAATATTTATGGACCTGACTGTATATACTGCTGATGAGAAAAGGTATTTAGCAGTTTCTATTTACTAGAATAATTGCATTCCCATGTTCTGTGTACTGTGGGAGACCAGATATAGTAATGCACTCTCCTGGGTTTAGTAGTTTAGTAATACTTTAAAGGAGTTGTAAACCCTCACGGTTTTTCACCTTAGTGCATTCTATGCATTAAGGTGAAAAACCTTTTGTGCTTCAGCGACCCCCCCCCCCCCCCCATTTTTCTTTTCTTACCTGAGCCTAATCGTTTTCCAGAAACAGGGACGAGCACAGCAGCTCCAGCCACTGTCTTGGCTCTTCATTGGATAGATTGATAGCAGCAGGAGCCATTGGCTCTCGCTCGCTGCTGTCAATCAAATCCAGTGACATGGAAGGCGGGGGGGCGGGGCCAAGTCCTGCTGTCTGTGTCAATGTGCAAGCAGCAGGACTCGGGAGTGCGCCTGCACGAATGCCCCCCATGGAATGCGGCTCTCTCTGTGGGGGCACTCGAGAAGAGGAAGAGCCAGGAATGCCACGGGGTGACCACAGAAAATGAGGATTGGGGGCCACTCTGTGCAAAACCCTTGCACAGAGCAGGTACGTATAACATGTTTGTTATTAACCACTTCAGCTCCAGAAGGATTTACCCACTTCTATGACCAGGCCATTTTTTGCGATACGGCACTGCTTTACTTTAGCTGACAATTGTGCGGTCGTGTGACTCTCAAATAAAATGTATGTCATTTTTTTCCCACAAATAGAGCTTTCTTTTTGGTGGTATTTGATCACTTCTGCGGTTTTTATTGCTTGCTTTATAAACAAAAAAAAATGACAATTTTGAAAAAAAACAAACAATATTTTTTACTTTCTGCTATAATACATATCCAATAAAAAAATGTAAAAAAAAAAATCAAATTTCTTCATCAATTTAGGCCGATATGTATTCTGCTACATGTTTTTGGTAAAAAAAACTCCCAATAAGTGTATATTGATTGGTTTGCGCAAAAGTTATAGTGTCTACAAACTGTGGGATAGATTTATGGCATTTTTATAATTTTTTACTAGTAATGGCGGTGATCAGCGATTTTTTTTTAAAAATGTATTTATTTATTTTTTAGCAGGACTGCAACATTGCGGCAGACATCGGACACTAACTGACGTTTTTGACACTTTTTATTTTAGTAAATATAAACTGCTAAATATCTTTTCTCATCAGCAGTATATAGCAGTGTTGTGACTTCTATCAGCATCCGGTTAAAGCTTGTAGGAGTTGTTTTCATTCTCCTCTGACTGTTCTATGAGGCTGCAGGACCCCTGATCGTCTGTTTTTACAGTGCTGATTGGCCCTGTGCTGATCACATGCACCCTCCCAAGAAAAAAAAAAACCTCTCTAGCAATACACACCAAACTGAGCATGTGCAGAGTGACTCTAAAGGCTCTGTCTTATCAGGAGCTTGATTGGGGACAGTGGATGAAGGGGAGGATCAGAGAAGACAGGATCAAACAGCCTTTTTTACACTATGCACAGGATTAACCCCTTAGGTTCCACAGTGAGTATAACAAGCATAATTCACTGCATATACAGACTGATTTTACTCTTGTGGGTTTAGTGACACTTTAAGCCTGCCAGTAAAACGGTGATCATACTAGTAGCCCTTCAGTTCCCCTTTAAACACATCATTGTGTATATTTGCTGTCATTCCTGTTACCATTTTGAAGCAGCAGACTGTTCTGTACCCATTTTTGTCTTGTAAAACCAATTACAATGGTAAAAAAAAAAAAAAAAATCACAACGTGTAATTTCAAATTGCAATTGAATAAAGAACGTTTATGTCCTGAAAAAAATTAATATCAAAAGAGTTCAATTTATCCATTCATGTTTCATTTCTTTTATTGGATGTTAACACTTTCCAATTACTTTTCTGTTTGTTGTTTTGTACTGGAAAGGAAAATAAATGCTTTTCAACCTCCAAGCGGAAAGTGATTTTTGGCTATGTGCTCTGGTTTTGCTTTGGGGGGAAATTTCCTAATTTAAAGCTGAACTCTGGGCCCCAAAATCCTACCAAGGTTCAAGTAGTTATACATTTTAAGTCTATGGAAAGGCCAGTCTGCTTGAAGTAGGTCAGAAAGAGGTCAAATGAACTTGTCAATGAATTCTAAATGTTCTCAGGAGCATCTCAAACATCTTCAACCTAAGACCCGTTTCACACCTTTATGACTTGTTCTGCGACTTGGGACTGCACAGTCACATGAAAAGTCGTACCCCTTCAACTTCAACGTAGTCCCTGCACTACTTTGGCCCGACTTTGATGCGACTTGAAGTCCGTAAACCTCAAGATTACACAGGCACTGCTTCAAGTCGCGGCAAAGTCACGTGACTTTCAGGTCGCACAAGCGTGAAAGGGGAATAAAATGTCACTTAGGCTGAGAATCCCCCACAGGAAACAAATTAGACCAGGTAGGTTTGTGAATGTGTAACTGCAGTTAAAAACCTGACAGAGGGCCTGAGCCTTCCGACTTTGTTAGAGATACCTTGTCCCCCCATCCGCAGTCACTGGGACAAAAAAGTGAGCTCAATCCTTTTCACTGGGATCACAGATATCTATAGAAACCAAATGTGGTGTCTAACACTTACCCATTCTATATAAAGCAAAAATAATGAACCTGGGGATTATTCTCATGTGCACCAACGATATAACCGGGCCCCAACACTACCCAGCTGAAGAGTTAAAACTAAAGACTGCCCCTTTACAGCTGCTACACAGAGACCTTCACCTATTGCTTATGCTAAGAGGTACCTCTTCAGAGACATTGTACCGTATCCTAGCCATTCTCCTAAAGCGCATTCTAGACTAGTTATATTGTGTTCCTATACATGCTTGCAGTAACTTTTACTCAACCAGGTGTGTCAGGAGGGCTGAGGTCATACTTGGCGTCAAGGCGTAGAACCGCCCAAGTTACCAAGTAGCTCCTTTGGGGTAGCGCAATACATAGTGTATTTGGTGTGGTGTTACTTTTTGTCAATGCTATGTAACAACACTTATGTCTCCCCCTTCTAGGCTGTTATGGTGTAGATGGAGAAAGTGACTCCATTATGAGTTCAGCCTCTGAGAACTCCACCGAACCCTGGTTCTGTGATGCTTGTAAGTGCGGAGTGACTCCCAGCTGTGAGCTCTGTCCCAACCAAGATGGTATCTTCAAAGAGACCGATGCTGGACGGTAAGATGGCCATTTATGACGCTCAGCTTTACTCCTGTGAGGTGTGATCTTCCTTCTCTGCCGCAGAGCATAGTTAAAGTGGGGTTCCACCCAAAAAAACAAAAATACCTGAAAAATTCTAAAAAAACAAAAAACAAAAAAAATTTGGATAATTTTTTTTTTATACTTACCTCTAAATGCCTGTTGCTAGGTGGTCCCTCGTAGTCTGCCTCTTCCTTTGCCTGGGCTGGTGACATCACTTCCCCCTCGGCACAGGAAGGGCTCCGCTCTGCTCCCTCCCTCCTGTCAATCATCTGGGACCCATTACAGGTCCCAGGTGATTGAGCGGCCAATCACAGCGCGCGGCGCCGCTCACGCATGCGCAGTGGGTGCCAGGCTGTGACGACGAGCGGAGGGGGGGGACGAGTGGGGCTTCGATCCCCCGCATTGCTGGACCCAGGGACAGGTAAATGTCCAATTAAAAGTCAGCAGCTGCAGTATTTGTATTTGTACAGTACTTTTAATTTTTTTTTTTTTTTAATGGACCCCCTGGGTGGAACTCCTCTTTAAGAGCATTTTCAGATTAAGGTTTATTGTGACAATAAGCATACTGGCTGGCAACTAAAGCCACTGAGTAAGGGAGGTATTTGGTTTACATAGAGCAAAGTACAGGTTCACTTTAACCACTTCCAGCCCAGGCCAATTCTGGCATTCCTCTCCTACATGTAAAATCATAATTTTTTTGCTAGAAAATTACTCCGAACCCAAAACATTATATTTGTATAGATATATCTATCTATCTAGATATATCTATATATCTCTATATAGAGATATATAGATATTTTAGCAAAGACCCTAGGGAATAAAATGGAGGTCGTATATTTTACAAAGCACAGACACTGGGGCATATGATGCTTTCTAACTGAAGGGGTTGGGGGTAATTTACTAAGTGGCTTAACAACCACTTTAAAAATCTGCATAGGCAACACTTTAAAAATGTTTACAGGTTAACAGTTTAGAGTTAGAGAAGGTAATTATTGCTCTCGCTCTAATGTTCGCGGCTATACCTCATGCGTGGTTTGAATTCAATTTACATATGCGGGCGCGACCTCTGCGTGCAAGCACGAGTGGAGTGGATCTTTTTTGATCTTTTTTTATTTCTATTATAAGGGATGTAAACATCCCTTATAATGGGAATAGGGCATGACGGGTCCTCTTTACAGAGAGATCTGGGGTCTATAAGTCCTAAGTCCTACTCATGCTGAAAAGCCTAAAATCAAAAAAAAAAAAAAAAACGCTCTCTGGCTTTCCATCTAAAAAAAAAACGATCAGTATTTACATCTGCTGGTGCTGGAAGTTACGTCATGACGTCGCTTTGCTTCTGGCCTCCGAGGGTTATAGAGCTTTCCGGGGACCAATATTACAATTGTACTCTTTATGGTAACAACGGGCGTAACATAGGCTAATTCTAATCAGGACTCAAAAGAATGCAAACATGTAATGAAAACATTAGTACAGTGTGCAATACACAGGCAAACATACAAAATAGAATGTGAAATCAGTGTAAAGCGCTACCCAGCCACAAATGAAATAAATACACATTCATATATCTACACCACAACTGTTAAACCATAGTGCAGCCAAATCTCACCATTGTGCAACATAATATGATATTCATAAGTCTGTATGGTTCCTGCTGCCTTGATGACCGCTGGCCACGAGCGATCGTGAAGAGGAGAGACAGAACAGAGACAAGTGTGTGTAAAGACACACTTCCCTGTTCTGTTCTTCTGACTGGAGTGACAGATCATGTGTTCCTTTTAGCTAGGAACCACGATCCGTCACTTCCTCCAGTCAGTCCCCTCCCTCTTTAGTTAGAATCACCTCCCAGGGAACACAGTTAACCCCTCAAGCGCCCCTAGTGTTAACCCCTTCACTGCCAGTTAAATTTTTACAGTAATCAATGCAATTTTATAGCACTGATCACTGTATAAATGACATTGGTCCCAAAAATGTGTCAAAATTGTCCGATGTGTCCGCCATAATGTCGCAGTCATGATAAAAATTGCAGATCGCCACCATTACTAATAAAAAAAAAAATAATAATAATAAAAATGCTATAAATCTATCCCATCAATATACGCTTATTGCGATTTTTTTTATTTTTTTTACCAAAAATATGTAGAAGAATACATATCGGCCTAAACTGAGGAAAAAAATAGTTTTTTCATATATTGTTGGGGGATATTTATTATAGCAAAAAGTAAAAATATACCGTATTTATCGGCGTATAACACGCACTTTTTTCCCCTTTAAAATCAGGGGAAAATCGCGGGTGCGTGTTATACGCCAATCCCTGCCAATCTCTGCTGATTGTGAGCGGAGCGAGGGCCGCCGCCATACACAAAGCTGAGTGTACTCGGCTAGTCTCGGCTCCGCTCACAGTCCCGCCCAGGGCAGGACTGCGAGAGGAGCCGAGACTAGCCGAGTACACTCAGCTTTGTGTATGTCGGTGCCGCCTCACGATCAGCTGTTGATTTTCAGAGATTTTCGGAGTCCCCTCAGCGCCTGCGCACTACAGGGCAGACACTATCCGATGGGGGACTATTTTCGATAGGACACCGGCGGCGCTCGCTCCTCTCACAATCAGCGGAGATCGGCGCCAATTTTAAATACCTGTAGCTGCAATGACACAAGGCTGTAAAGGCTGCAATGACACAAGGCTGTAAAGGCTGCAATGACACAAGGCTGTAAAGGCTGCAATGACACAAGGCTGTAAAGGCTGCAATGACACAAGGCTGTAAAGGCTGCAATGACACAAGGCTGTAAAGGCTGCAATGACACAAGGCTGTAAAGGCTGCAATGACACAAGGCTGTAAAGGCTGCAATGACACAAGGCTGTAAAGGCTGCAATGACACAAGACTGCAATGACACATGGCTGTAAAGGCTGCAAAGACACTGGGCAAGGCTGCAGATGAACACTGATAAGGCTGGATTGATGGGCATTTAAATGTAAGGTTTTTTTTTCCTTAAAATTCCCTCCTAAACTTGGGGTGCGTGTTATACGCGGGCGCGTGTTATACGCCGATAAATGCGATAATGCGTATTTTTCAAAATTGTTGCTCTGTTTTTGTTTATAGCGCAAAAAATAAAAACCGCAAAGGCGATCAAATGCCACCAAAAGAAAGCTCTTTTTGTGGGAAAAAAAAGGACGTCAATTTTGTTTGGGTACAATGTCACGCGACCGCGCAATTGTCAGTTAAAGGGACGCAGTGCCAAATCGCAAAAAGTGCTCTGGTCAGGAAGGGGGTAAACAATGGTCAATATATGTATATGACCCCCTCGTGAAGAGGTAGACAAAGAGGTGTATGCAGCCTCCACAGAAACCACGATCCCAGGTGATTCCAGTAGAAATCGGTTATGTAAACTGGTTGACGCACAAAACGGGGAAGAAAGGACCACCAAAATTCAGCCAACAATTAGCGGTAGGCATCAGAAGTATAGTGTGTATCTCTTTAGAGTAGTGCTCCTTATTGTGTGTTCATCAGTTGGGATTAGCTCTCATCAATGGATAAAAAAAAGCCTCAGAGTGGGATATAAAGTGTTCCTCGTTTTTAGGGGTTTGCTGATAAAGCTAGACCCACATACCCTCAAAAGGGTGAAGGCCCTCCCTGCTCTGGGTAGCACAGGTGTTCCCCACAGCTTCTCCATAGTCTCACCAAAAACACATGTTTTTCTATTGGATGTTGAAGAGGTCTCAGCAACCCTGAGCTCACCTTTTGATCGCAGCTTGGTGTAAACTTGGCGGCGCTGTGGATTCCTCTGTAGCAATCTTCAGGCTGGAAACAGAAGCGGGTTATCAGGTTAAAACTTTGCTCTTATAGCCCCAGATTTACTTGTAGAATGACTTTTTTTGATTTCTAGTTAACCTCAGTAGAACACATCGCTCCATGCAGGCCCATTTTCTTGTTTGCATGTCACCAGGCAGCAGTTTTTATGAAAGCATAAGTCACGGATTCCGTTCCTCTATTGCTGTCTGATTTAACATCTGTCATCCTCGCCGTAAGTGAAATAGATGAGAAAGTAAAAAGGGGGATTATTCTTCTCTGATTACCCAATTTGTCTTAATTACAAGATTTTGGACCGCGTGCCACCAAAACAAGCGAGAGAGGAACAGCTGAAATCGCATCTGCGCTCAGATTTGGAAGACGCTTCCCGTTTTCCTCATTTAAGAAAGTCACAAGCTGCAGTTTTTTCTCTGAGGCAGCCAAAACAAAAGGAAGAGCACGCTCTCTCTTGCTCTCTCTCGCTCGCTCGCTCTCTCTCTCT
>JBBDGP010000299.1:2022500-2145000 GCA_037952835.1 Lithobates septentrionalis
GCTTCTCTGATGAATGTTCTCCTTGCCCGGCCGGTCAGTTTAGGTGGACGGCCATGTCTTGGTAGGTTTGCAGTTGGCGTACTCTCTTATTTTCAGATGATGGATTGAACAGAGCTCATGAGATGTTCAAAGCTTGGGATATTTTTTTAGAACCTAACCCTGCTTTAATCTTCTCCACAACTTTACCCCTGACCTGTCTGGTGTGTTCCTTGGCCATCATGATGCTGTTTGTTCACTGAGGTTCTCTAACAAACCTCAGAGGGCTTCACAGAACAGCTGTATTTATACTGAGATTAAATTACACACAGGTGGACTCTATTTACTAATCAGGTGACTTCTGAAGGCAATTGGTTCCACTAGATTTTAGTTAGGGGTTTCAGAGTAAAGGGGGCTGAATACAAATGTACCCCACACTTTTCAGATATTTATTTGTAAAAACATTTTGAAAACCATTTATCATTTTCCTTCCACTTCACAATTATGTGCCACTTTGTGTTGGTCTATCACATAAAATCCCCAATAAAATACATTTATGTTTTTGGTTGTAACATGACAAAATGTGGAAAATTTCAAGGCGTATGAATACTTTTTCAAGGCACTGTAAAGTGAAAAACCTCCAATAGGGACACTAGTTCTGATGACCCTGGCGACAACCTAGGATTTCCCTCTCCTAGGTGGTTTCCTTTAACTTCCTGTTTTTGGCTATCGGACAGGAAGTGGAGGGAAATCTCCCCAATAGGACACAGCAAAAAAAAAAAAAAAAAAATCAGACAGGTTATAACCCCCCCTTTATCCAAGATTTGGGAAGATACAGAAAATTGTTGCCTTTTTTTTTGCTTTATCTGCCTCCCATCTGTCATAAGCATATACACACACTTGGATGGAAAGGGTGATATCACAGATATCGCTGCTAACAGGCGCTGCCATGATGGGTCTGAAATGACAGGTGCTCTATTAAATGTAAGGACTTATTCTTCCTGGTAGTTAGAATCTTTAATATTTGCAAACAAAATGAAGGTTTCCTATTTAGAATAATAAGCTGTCAGGTTGGTAAAACAGCGATATCAGAACCGATTTAATCATACAGTTTGTAGTGTACATAGATTTGCAAAATAATGGGATAAAGGAATATTCCTGAACTTTGTTTTATCTCATGGTTACTGTGAAATTGTGTGAATGCATTAATGGCAGTGTAAGTTAATTCAGCTTGCAGAGCTTGGGTTCATTGAATGAGTTTACCAAAAATGTAAATATTGCAGAATATACAGCCTCATTAGGGCTGCTGAAATTAATCGCAGCATCGATGCATCGCGATTCGGGTGTCCCCGATGCGGCATCGATGCATGCGACCCGAATAATCGATTTCTGGCCCCGCCCCCTCCCGGGAGAGCGCTCCGTCCGTAAAGCTGTTATTAGTGTGTATATTGCGGTCATGTGACACTCGGCCGCGCCTCCCTCCTCTCAGTCTCTCCTGATGTCAGCTCCGCCCACTGACTGGAGCTATCAGGTCAGAAGAGAGGCGGGCGGGGCTGACATCAGGAGAGACGTGAGAGGAGGGAGGCGCGGCCGAGTGTCACATGACCGCAATATACACACTAATAACAGCTTTACGCACAGAGCGCTCTCCCGGGAGAATTCACTGCCCACCTCAGATGTGACAACTGGCGGAACACCGGCCGCACAAATGGAGATCGGGGGGAGATGGTGAGCAGGCAGATCGCCCTGCTCATTACAGGCTGCCACCGGCAGAGCAGCATGTGAGTACAGAGGGAGAGGGGGAGGGGGAGGGGGCGCTGTGACACAAGTCCATATCATAAATTGTCTTCTATGTGCCTTCATCACACCACAACTCTGCATTATTGTCCGCAGTCTGTGCCCATCTCCTGTGCCATGTCCGCCGCAGTCTGTGCCCATCTCCTGTGCCATGTCCGCCGCAGTCTGTGCCCATCTCCTGTGCCATGTCCGCCGCAGTCTGTGCCCATCTCCTGTGCCATGTCCGCCGCAGTCTGTGCCCATCTCCTGTGCCATGTCCGCCGCAGTCTGTGCCCATCTCCTGTGCCATGTCCGCCGCAGTCTGTGCCCATCTCCTGTGCCATGTCCGCCGCAGTCTGTGCCCATCTCCTGTGCCATGTCCGCCGCAGTCTGTGCCCATCTCCTGTGCCATGTCCGTCGCAGTCTGTGCCCATCTCCTGTGCCATGTCCGCCGCAGTCTGTGCCCATCTCCTGTGCCATGTCCGCCGCAGTCTGTGCTCATCTCCTGTAGCATGTCTGCTGTCTCTGACCATCTCCTGTAGCATGTCCGCAGTCTCTTACCATCTCCTGTAGTATGTCCGCAGTCTCTGACCATCTCCTGTAGCATGTCCGCAGTCTCTGACCATCTCCTGTAGCATGTCCGCAGTCTCTGACCATCTCCTGTAGCATGTCCGCAGTCTCTTACCATCTCCTGTAGCATGTCTGCAGTCTCTGATCATCTCCTGTAGCATGTCTGCAGTCTCTGATCCTCTCCTGTAGCATGTCTGCAGTCTCTGATCATCTCCTGTAGCATGTCTGCAGTCTCTGATCATCTCATGTAGCATGTCTGCAGTCTCTGATCATCTCCTGTAGCATGTCTGCAGTCTCTGATCATCTCCTGTAGCATGTCTGCAGTCTCTGATCATCTCCTGTAGCATGTCTGCAGTCTCTGATCATCTCCTGTAGCATGTCTGCAGTCTCTGATCATCTCCTGTAGCATGTCTGCAGTCTCTGATCATCTCCTGTAGCATGTCTGCAGTCTCTGATCATCTCCTGTAGCATGTCTGCAGTCTCTGATCATCTCCTGTAGCATGTCTGCAGTCTCTGATCATCTCCTGTAGTATGTCTGCAGTCTCTGATCATCTCCTGTAGCATGTCCGCAGGCTCTGACCATCTCCTTTAGTATTGTGGAAGAGAGCCTGGAGCTCCTCTGCTGTCTCTTTTTTTCTTAAGAACAGATAGAATAAAAAAAATGGAGTCCTCCTGACTACTTGAATTTTTTTTTGATGAAAACCATGAGAACTTGCGGACTTGCGCTGTAATCGTGATGCATCGTGATGCATCGCGGAATCGAATCGAATCGAATCGTTGACTTGATAATCGTAATCGAATCGAATCGTGAGGCCAGTGAAGATGCGCAGCCCTAAGCCTCATGCTACATAACTAAGCACCCTTTCATGCTGAATAAATTAAGTTTTCTATTTGAGATAAAATAATAATTATCTTTAGATAGTTAGACTATCTTTAGGTTTTTACTCCAAAAGCATTTTAATAAAATACATTTAAAAAAAAAAAAAAAAAAAAAATCCAATTTAAATCCAAAAAAATCCATTTTAAATCCAAAAAATCAGAATTAAATAAAAAAAAAATCTGACTTTTTTTTTTTCTTTAAATCATTGATTTATATCCACCCTGATCTTTACATATCTTATTAACCAAGTAGTGTAAGGTCCTGTCCCATCAGTCCAGTTGGTTTATATCCAGCCAGGTAGGCCCTTGCACTACAGACAGTAACTAGTAAATCTAAAATAGATTTTGCATTCAGATTGTGACATCTGTGGCCAGTTTATACATTCAAACCAATAAAAGAGTCTCTCATGTCGGGAGTCGGCGTCTTTAATTTTGCCGCATGAGGAAGTCAAGTATGAAAACGTTTTGAAGAAGGGTGCTATGGAGGGAGAAAGCAACTCTTAGGTTTATCATAGATAAACTCCTTTGCTTGCAGCAGCATTTAATACTCCAGTGGAGCATGGATAAAATGTGCAAATTAAATTGAGAAGCAGCTTCTTGTTTCAGATACATATCTCTATATTCTACTCTGCAGGAGATGGTCCTGGGGATGCATTAACCTCGTATAGTACATCTCCCAAACAGAATCCTTGTCCCTTTTTCTTTTCTAAGGGATATTTGCAGCAGTGTTGGAGAGCAATTTTGCTGCTGCTACTTCTTCTTCTTTTTTTTTTTTTTTTTAAGCCCCTGTAGGAATCTTAGATGGCACATAATTACCCATAATTTGTTTCTGGGTATATATTTATTTGGATAAGCTGATTTTCTTTTATAGTACTTCAGGATAAGGGGATGAGATCTACCGTAGCAACTGGCATTTACTTTATTTTTATTTGACTCTTTCATACAATGTATAGGTGCAACCGTCAAGAAAATCACTTGGGTTGGTTATTACCCTCTTCACGCCAACAGCACACAAATATGTGTCCTCTCGGTGGGCGGGCCTTGACGCAAAGCGACCGCGAATTTGTGTGCCAAAATGTAAAAAAAAAAAAAAAAACAACCCTGTGCCGAGAGCGCGCGCCCTGCACACTCCCGACGCAGTTACTAGCGCCTAACGGAAAGCTCCTGATCATGGTTTGCGATCGGGAGATTTCCGATAGAGCTTTCTGATCACGTGACCACTGTGGCAGCCAATCACGGCGGCCACATGATCATAAACCCCACCTCCTAGCATCAGAATCCCCTTAAAGGGCTGGGAGGCGTTAAGGTGCTGCGAAATTAGTTGAACCAAATATGGAATCCACTTCCATTTGGTTATAATAGATTTGATGGTGCTCCTAGGGATCATCAAAGATTTGTATATTTTTCTATAACCTAACCCTGACTTGTACTTCTCAACATTGTCCCTTACTTGTTTGGAGAGTTCCTTGGTCTTCATGGCAGTGTTTGGTTAGTGGTGCCTGTTGCTTAGGTGTTGCAGCCTCTGGGGCCTTTCAAAAAGGTGTGTCTATGTAATGACAGATCATGTGACACTTAGATTGCACACAGGTGGACATCATTTCACTAATTATGTGACTTCTGAAGGTAATTGGTTGCACCAGAGCTTTTTATGGGCTTCATAACAAAGGGGGTGAATACATACGCACATGCCAATTATCATTTTTTTTATTTCTGAAAAATAGTTTTATGTATATATTTTTCTAATTTTACTTCACCAACTTAGACTATTGTGTTCTGATCCATCACATATAATTCAGATTAAAAAAAACCCCATTGAACTAAAGGCTGTAATGTAACAAAATAGGTAAAAATCCGAGGGGGGTGAATACTTTTGCAAGACACTATAATACCAACATGTCAGAGAAAAATAAAAAAAATTCAAAAACAGAATCACTGAGTTGGAAAAATGATCACCTCCTTGTATCAGTGTTTTTTTAACCACCTTTTGCAGCCTTTAGGGCCAGTTCACACCATAGAAACGCAGTCCAGATGCGTTTTTGCATGTGCGTTTTTGATGCGTTGCAGTGCATTTCTGATGCAGTCCAGTGCTCCAGTGCATTTTTTTCCCCCTAATTTTTCTTAACCTTAAATAAGGACGTGTGTTCCAGTGCATTTTTGGTGCATTCCAGTACATTTTTTATGTGTTTTTACAGCGCTCCAGTACGGTCCGGTGCAGGAAAAATATTCTACTTTTTTTTCTGGAACACACTGGTGTGAACTGTGCCACTGAAAACCATATAACCTACTTTCCATGCATTTTTGATGCAGAAAAAAAACCACACTGAACTGCATGTGGTGTGGACTGGTCCTTAGTCTGTTGGAATATGTCACTGCTAACTTTGCACAGCTAGACTTTGCGATATTTGCCCGCTCTTCTTTGCAGAACTGCTCAAGTTTAGATAAATTTGATGTTGACCGTTTGTGGGCTGCAGTCATTCCACAGATTTTCGATGGGGTTTTAGTCTGGGCTCTGACTAGGCCATGCAAAGGACATTCACCTTTTTCTCCTTCAACCACTGTGTGCTCATTGTTGCTGTGTGCTTTGGGTCATTGTCATGTTGGAAGGTAAACCTTCTTCCCATTGACAACTTTCTGGCACAGAGCAGCAGATTTTTCTCAAGAATTTGATGGTATTTTCCAGCATCCATTTTTCCTTCTATCCTGACAAGTGCCCCAGTGCCTGCTGCAGAGAAACACCCCCATAACAGGATATTACCACCTCCATGCTTTACTGTAATGGTGTTATTTGGATAGTAAGCTGTATTGGATTTCTGCAAGACATTTTGTTTGGCGTTGAGACCAAATAATTCAATTTTAGTCTCATCTGACCACCTTAAACACACTTTGAAGATTCTGAGACCACATGGAAAAAGGTGTTCTGGTCATGTGAGACTAAAATAGAATGATTTGGCCTCAACACCAAATGATATGTCTGGCGGAAATCCAATACATCTCACCATCCAAATAACACCATTCCAAAAAAAAAAAAAAAAAATTCTTATTTTCTTCTTTTTTTTTTTTTTATACATACTGTGACCAGAACAGTGCAGTGTTACCCTAGCAAGGGAAGTGATCAGGGTTTTTTTTTTTTACACTTGATTGCTTATAAACATGATGATCACTGTTATAAGCAATCATTTTTATGAATGTTATCCATTCACTCACAGCCATTTATTAAGTATTATTGTGATTAGCTGTGATTGACCACAGCTATCACACGGTACAGCTGAAATGTGATTGGCCCTGTCTGACCAATCACAGAGATCATCACAATAACTCATGATGAATGGCTATGAATGAAAGCCAATCATTGTGTACAACTGTGATGTGATTGCTCACAGCAATCACATCATACTGGGGCCGGCCCGGTACCATGATCTGTCATTGACAGACCGCCTTTCAAAGCGACCAGTGACTGGAAAAGCTCCAGCTCGGCTGTCATTTTACAATATGCCGGCCGGGAAGCAGTACGGTCTCATAACTTATTCGGAAATGTGTGTTTTTACTTCATTATACGTTATGATGAAAATATGTTTCTTATGAATCTTTTATATCCTGGATTTTCCTGTGTTCTTGTTTATTTTGAAGCATCTGTATAAAATGTATCCAATTTTTTTTTCAGGTGGGTTCACATTGTATGTGCACTTTATGTACCTGGTGTGGCTTTCGGTGATATTGACAAATTGCGTCCGGTGACACTAACTGAGATGAACTACTCCAAGTATGGTGCCAAGGTAAGTACTAATCAGGACTGTGAGTTAGGACTATGCACAAGGAAAACCCAACAGGCAGATTAAGACCTCACTTATAATGGCCTTGTCTGTCAGATCTGCAGATTTTAAGGCTGATCCTCCAGCTTTTAATGAACTATCAATAGTTCATTTGGACCAAGCTGGTCCAATCAAACTATGTCCCTGCTGGCAGCACTCTACACGCTGTATGTAGCATCAACTATATACAGTGCTGTGTTCTGGCGGCATGATGGGAACTTCCCATCCCGCGCCCAGAACAAAAGTGAGTCAGCATGAGCTCTGCTCAGCCATTCAGAGTGAGCTTTGTATTTTCTGAATGATTGCTGAGCTCTGCTCAGCCGTTCACAGTGAGCTTTGTATTTTCTAAATGATTCCTGAGCTCTGCTCAGCCATTCACAGTGAGCTTTGTATTGTCTGAATGATTCCTGAGCTCTGCTCAGCCATTCACAGGGAGCTTTGTATTTTCTGAATGATTTCAAAAGCTTCCTCTGATTGGCTGGGACAAAGAGGAGGGTGTATGATGTTAGTCTCCACCTCAGCCAATTAGAGGAAGCTTTGTATTCATTCAGAAAATACAAAGCTCCCTGTGAATGGCTGAGCAGACCTTATATTGATATTCTGGGAGTGGGATGCGAAGTTCCCATCGTGCTGCCGGAACACAACTTTGTATACTGTATATAGCTGATGATAAATAGTTCAGCTTGGGCCAAACAAACTATACCAGGGCTCTCCAAACTTTGGAAAGAAAGGGCCAGTTTACTGTCCTTCAGAGGGGCCAGACTGTGCCCAGTGGCAGTAAACACCTGATCTTTGGTATTAGGGGAAGAAATAATTGGTGTCAGTTGGTGGAATAGTGCTCCATTTTTTTTGTCAGTGGAAGGAATTGTGCCCCATAATTGTCAGTAAGATCCACCCACTATAGGCTGCTTGCAGAAAACTACTGTAGGGGGGTGGAGACAAGACCAGTCACCCTGAACAAGGGGAGAAAGCAGCAGTGAAGGGTGGGATGAACCCAGCAAAGCTCCACCTACTATAGGCTGCTTGCAGAAAACTACAGTAGGGGGCGGAGACGAGACCAGTCACCCTGCACAGAGAGGGAGAGCAGCATAGAGCGGTCTTTATTACAGGAAGCTCCTTGCACAGAGGGAAAGTCTCACACTGGATTACTACAGAGATCTGGAAGAAATACACAATGCACACCAAGATTGAAGTAAGAATACACATGCTCTCTAGTATTAAGATGATAGTTGGTTATCCTGGAGTTCACATTTCATCATCTACCAAGCACTAAAATATCCATTTTGGGTGGACCGTCCCTTTAAAGAATATGCATGATACATAGATTTATTGGAAGTAATCCTGTTTCATTCGGTGTTGGTTTTTGGATAAATCCACTTAATCCGTTGGCTGTGTTTTTTTTTTTTTTTCTTTTAATGGAAGCTAGACTTCAGTAAACTTAGCTAACGCTCAGAATTTCATACAGTGAATTAAGTTTGCGGTAAGTGGAAAGCCATGTTCTCTGTTCTGCAGGAATGCAGCTTTTGTGAAGATTCGCGATTTGCCCGCACCGGCGTCTGTATCAGTTGTGATGCAGGGATGTGTCGCGCCTACTTTCATGTGACTTGTGCCCAGAAGGAAGGCTTGCTTTCTGAAGCCGCCGCCGAAGAGGTAAATTAATAGACGCACTTCTTTTTGAAGATTGCTTATGAAACTGTAAGCGGAAAAAATAAAATATACACTTTATATCCACCCTGATAAAAAAAAATGAAGCAGGGTCTTAGCAAAGGGGGGAAAAAAAGCGATGTAGTAATAGGAAGTGTTGAGTGTGTTTAATTGAGATGAAAGGACATTGGAATGGACTGATCTCAGCTGCTATATTTTTCATTTTGAATGTGTAACTATAATTTTAGCGTGGAAAGAAAATGGTAAACTGAGAGCAGCAAGCTTCTTAAAGGGGTTTTCCATTAAAATACTAAATATACAGCATCTGACCTGTGAATATAGTGTTAGCCCTACCTCTAGGGCAGGCTTTACTAAATGACGTACCGTGGTCAAGATCCGGACCAAGTGACGGTCACATCTGGACCGTTGCGGTCACACCATTTAGAAGCCAGGTCTCTCTTTCTCCCTGTTTTGTCCGCGTTGTAGATCAAAACAGGGAGCTGTGCCGTCATCCACGCAACAGGGCAGAGCATGAGAGAGACGGCAGGTCTGGACTGAATGCAGGAGCTGCAAGCAGGTGATTGGTTACTAGGACGCTAGGCAGCTCCTGCCCTCCTTCCAGACCTGTCTTGTGTAAGGTAGGAAAAAAAGGCGGTTGTGAAAGGGAAGGGTGAGGGGGAAGGAGGAGGGCGAGGACACTGCTATAGCATGGGGGGTTGTTTATGTTGAGGAAACTGCTATAAAGGGAGGTTGTGGACACTGCTAAAAAGGGGGGGATGAAGAAACTGCTATGAGTACACTGTAAAAATGTGAGGGGGGGGGGGGGTAAGAATACTGCTCTAAGGGGTGGGGGGGGGAGACGGGGAATACTGCTATTGGGGAGTGAGGAAACTGCTATAAAGGGGCTTGAGGACACTGCTGAGAATACACTTATATGGAGGAGCTGCGGGACACTGACATAACTGGCAAAATGTGATGTAAAGGGGGGGGGGGGGGGACTGTGATGAGGGGGGAACTGTGACGTAAAGGGGAGAAACTGATATGAAGGGAGAATTTGATGGAAATGAGGACTGAGGACCCTGATGTAAAGGGGGGACTATGATGTGCAGGGGAGACTGAGGACACTGATGTGATGTGCAGGGGGGACTGAGGACACAGATGTGCAGGGGGGACTGAGGACACAGATGTGCAGGGGGGACTGAGGACACAGATGTGCAGGGGGGACTGAGGACACAGATGTGCAGGGGGGACTGAGGACACAGATGTGCAGGGGGGACTGAGGACACAGATGTGCAGGGGGGACTGAGGACACAGATGTGCAGGGGGGACTGAGGACACAGATGTGCAGGGGGGACTTAGGACACAGATGTGCGGGGGCACTGAGGGCACCAATGTAAAGTGAGGACTAAGAACACTAATGTACAGGGGGAACCGAGGACACCGATGTAAAGGGGGGACTGTGATGTGCATGGGGGGACTGAGGACACTGTTGTAAAGGGGGGGACTGTGATGTGCATGGGGCCCGAGGACACTGATGTAAAGGGGGGACTGTGATGTGCAGGGTGGACCGAGGACACTGATGTGATGTGCAGGGGGGACTGAGGACACTGATGTGCAGGGGGGACTGAGGTCACCAATGTAAAGTGGGGACTGTGATGTGCATGGGGGCACAGAGGACACTGATGTAAAGTGGGGACTGAGGACACTGATGTGCAGGGGGGACTGTGATTTGCAGGGGGACTGAGGACACTAATGTAAGAAGCGGGGTCTGTGATGTAAATATCTTGGGCATCAGACAAATGTGCGATTCGGATCTTTGTGGGAAGAAAATTTTACTGACCCGACCTCCATGAGTTTTAATTCAATACCCCTGCTCTAAGAGGTTAGACAATAGGGAAAATCAAAGAAACAGTGCCACCTAATGGTCATTTCTCTTCAAACCTGCATAAACCCAGTTTAGCTTAGTGTCCTCAGTAGGTAGGACATCACCCTTCAGCTCTACTGATTCATGATGTTGAAACAGAAGCTTCTCATAGTCGATATCAGCTGCTGGTAATTTAATTCCAAACCCCCAGATCCTGATTATCCCCCTCCAGCAGCCAACATTTTCTCAGTGTCCTGCCTTACTCACAGCAGCGGACCACCTTATTAGCCATACCAATCTCCCAGATTATCATTGCAGAGGCTATTATCGCGGTGTGCACCACTTGCACAGCGCTCCTTACGGAGTAATGATGAATGAAGTCTGTGTATACAGCAGTCCCTGGGAAAGACGCAGAAGGCACAAAAAGATCCAAAATCTCCTGCAGCCTCCATAACAGATCTGGGAAGGATTCACTCACATGTAGAAGAAAGCACAAGCAGGGTGCTGGAGTTGATAGAATCAAAGCAACACTTTTTACATACAAGTGTGCTATTGTTTAATAAAAACACTTTATCCCGCCTGAGGTGGAACATGGAGGAACCATAAAAACAGCAAAGTGCACAGAGCTTGTGGCCGATCAGGCTTGACAAAGGGGGCGTGGCCCCTGAAACACGTAGCGGCCTGCCTACACCCGGCATCACCCAGTGAATCTGACAGCTTGCGGCTCTAGACCCCGCCAGTCTGCCGCCTTGCTGTCTCAATTGGTGCTGCACTATTAATTGCTGCTGCATGATTCACCACAGTTTCTATGCACTTTGAAAGCACAAGCAGAGCACTGGAGTTAGTAGGATCAAAGCAACTTCATTTATTAAAAAAATAGCACATTTTTATGTTAAAAGCACTTTATCCAGCCTGAGGTGAAACCTGGAGGAATCATTAAACAGCAAAGTGAACAGAAACTGTGGCTGTGGCCGGTACTCGTACTCCAGCACCCTGCTTGTGCTTTCAAAAGTGCACAGAAACTGTGGCCAATCATGCAGCAGCAATTGAAGTGCCAATTGAGACAGCAAAGTGGGCAGACCGGCGGTGTCTACAGCTGCAAGCTGTCAGATGCACTGGATGATGTCGGGTGTAGGCGGGCCACGACGTGTTTCAGGGGCCACGCTCCCTTTGTCAAACCTGATCGGCCACAGTTTCTGTACATTTTGCTGTTTTGATGGTTCCTCCATGTTCCACCTCAGGATGGATAAAATGCTTTTAACATGCAAGTGTGCTATTGTTTAATAAATGGTGTTGCTTGGATTCTACTAACTCCAACGCCCTGCTTGTGCTTTCTTCTATATTATCAAGCCCACTGTCATTGTGGACTCCCCAGATTCTGATTTTCACTGATGGTTTGCCCCCATTTTCTGGTTAGTAGGCTGTAAGAAAGGGGTCTGCTGTGTTCTGCTGGACTTGTTAGATGTTAAAAATACTGTCCCGAGAAAAGGAGGTAAAAAGGACATCTTTGTTTTAAAAAAAATAACAATTGATCCTTTAGGCCAGAGGTCTCAAACTGGCGTCCCTCCAGCTGTTGCGAAACTACAAGTCCCATCATGCCTCTGCCTGTGGGAGTCATGCTTGTAATGGTCAGCCTTGCAATGCCTCATGGGACTTGTAGTTTCCCAACAGCTGGAGGGCCGCCAGTTTGAGACCTCTGCTTTAGGCTTGGTTCACACCTATGCAAATTGGATGCGGATCTCTCCGCATCCTATTCGCATGACAGGAGACTGTGACCGGCTCTCTATGGAGCTGGTTCACATATCTCCGCTGCGGAACGGCTTGCACAGGAGTGCTGTGCGTCTTTGGCTCCTTTTGGGAGCCGAATTAAGGCAAAAATTCAGCCCTGATTCGTCCCCGAAACGGAGAACAGGGACGCACCGGACCCCCTGCTGCGAGACGCATCCGTCGGAAGTGTGAACCCAGCCTTACAATCGCTTTTAATATTTCCTGGGTTTTCTTTCTTTATTTACATTTTAAAACTCATTGAGTTTTGTCTCTAACAGGATATTGCGGATCCCTTTTTTGCTTACTGCAAGCAGCACGCCGACCGCTTTGACAGAAAATGGAAAAGGAAGAATTATTTGGCTTTGCAGTCGTACTGTAAAACGTCCTTGAAAGAGCGAGAAAAGCAGCTCACGCCGGAAGCCCAGGTATTAATTCCACTTTCTGTGACGATGCCTTATAGAAAAAGGCGCAGCCTACCCACCACCGCCAATTTAAATATAGAGAGCTAAGGTCATTTAATTCAGCTGGGAGTCGTAATGTTTACCTTTTGATCACAACAGCTTTGAACCGGAGAATGTTTGGTCTGCATGGGATTACAAAGGCTTCATTAAACCTGTGAAGTCTCTGCGTTCTATATAGGTAGTCACCAAAGTGTTATTTGCATTGGATATTCATATGTCCCGTCCTTCATTTCCTCTCTAATTTGTTTCTGTGCAATGGCTTTGTGGTAAGCACTCTTGCCTTGCAGTACTTAGGTCATGGGTCCAATTTCCATAATAAATTTCCAATTTCCATAATAAACACCCTTGGTATGGAAGTTGCATATTCTTGTGTTTCTGTGGATTTCCTGCCACTGATTCAGTCTTCATCCTGCAGCACAAAACATACTGGTTACAGCCTTCTGACCTGATTGGTTGTGTAGTCAACATTTATAGTTTATAAAGTCCCTATTTCCTGACATCATTTTACTGTTGACAAGTTTTAAAAATGTTTGAACCATCTTTTGTCCTTGATCCCTGCCCCCTCCTCCAATGCCATCATTATGGCTCATGCACAGAAGATGTGCCAGCCTTTGGGTCCTGGCAGAGCCCGTCGGTACATTTGCACACGTAGAGGTGATTTTCCACGCACGTGCAAAGACAATGAAGGTTTCAAACTACCCTACTAGCAGTCTTTGTACCTGTGCGGGAAACCCTGTTTGTGCGCAGATGGCTGGGGAAACCGGCGCATGTGCAGATGTGCCGCAGCATTCTCCAGCGATGACAAGCTCTTCTTACAGCTCGTGTTTCTTTTCTCCTGGCAAATAACTCAATAAAGATCCAATCAAATGTGCAATGTGAAACTCAATAAATAAACAACAATCAATTCATATGTGTCATGTAATGAAGTCAATAAAAAATAATCAAATATGTCCATCCATAAACTAAAAACCATATATAGAAAATAAATGTCATACACCGAAGGTGAATAATAGTGCATTAACAAATAAATACCGTATTTATCGGAGTATAACGCACACTTTTTCCCCTGAAAATAGGGGGCAAATCATGTGTGCGTGTTATACGTCGAAACCTGGCTGCCTCGTAGGGGAAGGAGGGGGCGAGCGCCGGGATCTCCTGTGTACTTGGCGCTCGCAGTCGCACACACACTCCCACCTCCTGACCTGGCTCCTAGCCTAGACATCCTGGCATTGGACCGGTGTTCTATCTATCATAGTAGCTGGGCCAGGAGGCGGGACTGTGTGTGACTGTGAGCGCTGAGTACACAGGATATCCCAGCTCTGTGTAATCTGGCACTAGTGAGGCTGCATTGATGGGTCAAGGCAAGGCTGCAGATGGGCACTGATCAGGCTGCAATGGTGAGGCTGCAGATGGGCACTGATCAGGCTGCAATGGTGAGGCTGCAGATGAACACTGATCAGGCTGCATTAATGGACAATTGTAAGGCTGCAGATGGGCACTGATCAGGCTGCAATGGTGAGGCTAAAGATGGGCACTGATCAAGCTGCATTAATGGGCAATGGTGAGGCTGTAAATGGGCACTGATCAGGCTGCATTAATGGGCAATTGTGAGGCTGCAGATGGGCACTGATCAGGCTGTATTAATGGTCAATGGTGAGGCTGCAGATGGGCACTGATCAGGCTGTATTAATGGTCAATGGTGAGGCTGCAGATGGGCACTGATCAGGCTGCATTGATGGGCAATGGTGAGGCTACAGATGGACACTGATCAGGCTGCATTGATGGGCAATGGTGAGGCTACAGATGGGCACTTATCAGGCTGCATTAATGGGCAATGGTGAGGCTACAGATGGGCACTGATCAGGCTGTATTGATGGGCAATGGTGAGGCTACAGATGGGCACTGATCAGGCTGCATTGATGAGCACTGACCCTTATTTTGCTTTAAAGTTCTTTGTTTAAAATTTAAGTTTTTTTTTCCCTGAAACTTCCCTCTTAAAAAAAAGGTGCGTGTTATACGCAGATAAATATGGTAATTAAAAGTCCAACAGAAAATTCATAATCATCCCGAACTGGTGCTGAGAAATATTCAGTCTCCAAGTGCTCCACCACCTTCAGGTTTACAAACTCCTTACCAGAGAAGGCAAGCCTTTATGCTATAGAAGGTAAATAGAGCATGGATGGAATAAACCCACAAACAAAGCAGAATCAGCCTGGGGTTTACCTCTGGCACCTCACACCACTAGATGGCTCCAACCCACTTTCAAAGGCTCCGGTAATTCACCACCTCGATCACACATGTGCCACTCAGCGAGAACAAAATACAAACTCTGCGGCTCACTATCAAACAAAAAAAACCCCAACCATTACTCACAGGGCTTTAAAAAACATTCAGTGTGATACATCCAACATGGTACTTGCGCAGCTGCCGGCCCATGATGTGCGTGATGACGTCAATAAGCACAGCCCAACGCGTTTCTTGAGAAAATGCTCACTCCTGGCTCGATCCAGCGGTGTGCCTGGCTGCAGTCTTCTCTCCTCTCTCCCTTTTCACACAGTGTCTGACAGACCGCTTTGGGAGCCATTGGCACCTGTTGCTGTCAGTCAAATTCAGTGAGGAAGGTGCGGGGGATGGAGCTGAGCCGCACTGTGTGTGTCTAAAGATGCACACAGTGTGGCTTGGGAATGAGCCCGCACGAGTGCCCCCATAGCAAGCGACTTGCTGTGGGGACACTTGGAGAAAACGGAGAGCCAGGAGTGCTGGCGGGGGGACCCCAGAAGAGGAGGTTTGAGACCTGCTTTGTACAATGGTATTGTACAGTAAGTATAAAGTGTTTGTTAGTTTGAAAGAAAAAAACAGGAGCCTTTACAATCACTTTAAATGTTAACATTTTATCCAATTTGTTTTCAGGCTCGCATCTCCACCAGATTACAGCAGTACCGTGTAAAGTCGGAGCTAGCCCGCAACACCAGGCCTCAGGCTTGGGTTCCCAGAGAGAAGCTCCCCCGGCCGCTCACCAGCAGTGCCTCTGCTATACGGAAACTGATGCGCAAAGCAGAACTTATGGGGATCAGCACAGACATCTTCCCGGTGGATAACTCTGAAACCAGTTCCAGCGTTGATGGAAGGAGGAAGAACAAGCTGCCGGCTCTGTCCTCAGACTTTGTCAATTATTACCTAGGTAATTTGCTTTTTCTTTTAACACTATTGGAAAACAATGTCAGCTTTATATAAGAGACTGTCTCTTTTCCCCATTCAAGTCAGAGTGACATTGTCTGCTCATTGCCCACCACCCAACCAGGTTCACTAATCCATTTGCTGCTTTATCAGAACCCTTGCTTTGTTGCTTTGGGTATAGAAGAACACGTGCCCTCCTCCATGTGACTGTACTCTGGTCACGTGAAGGAGAGCAGTGATTGTGGCAAAACGTGATATCAGATCCCTGCCCTTATCACCAACTTGTGATAAAGGACTGGCCAATCTCACACCGCACTGTCACTTATGTAACAATGCCACTCAGCTGCACCTTGCGCAAAAATTTTTCAGCTTGCAGGACCGCAACCTAGGTGCCTGCAGCCTGAGAGTGATTGTCACTGGGTTTTTTGACAGTATCATCATGCCCCTTCCCTTACACACAGTTTTATACTACTATTGATAACTTTGAAAATGTACCGGTTGCATTCTGGAAACTGATAGATATGGTTCAGCTTTGAATTTCATGTCCAGGGTGTCAGGAACCATGAAACAGACGGAGACAGAAAATGCAGTAAAAATCACTCCTTTTAATAAAATGGTAAACATGGTACAACAGGTAAACGTAGTCAAAACATAGCCAGGGTTCGGTAGCCAAATCGGGTAGTCAGAACAAGCTAGGAAATCAGGAAGCCAGAGATCAGCATAGTCAGAGGCAGCAGACAGGATCAGGAACCAGAAGGGACGTTAGCCAGGCAAGTCATCAACAGGAACACTGCAGAGAGTCTTTAGATATGTTGACCAAGGCGAAGAAGACATTGAAGAAATTAACCAGGCAGCTTAAATAGCCAGAAGGGGCTGGCTGTGGGCTTGACTGACAAGCAGGAGATAATCAACAGGTGAGCCACTGTGGAACGATGAGTACTGGCAATTAACCGACAGCTGAGCAACCTGAGCACAGAGAAGGAAGGGCTGAGAGCCCAGCCCTGACACAGGGATACTAAACACAGGGTATCTCGGAGAAGTCTGTCACCCAGGAGGTAGCTGACTGCTATCTCCCCTTCTGTATGGTCTGGTTTAGTCTAATATGACCTTGATTTGTTCGGTTGGATATTCCCCATTCAACTATATACTTAATATTAATTTGTCTCGGTCCTGTTTGAGTTTATGACTTGTGTGTGGGTTTTGTTGAGTTGTGAATTGGGCAGAAGTCTCCGAGAGGTTGCATAAAGCTTAAATGCTCTTTACGATCCCCCATTAGTTCTGGGTAGGCATTTTTTTTTGGATGCTATGTATTCCTAGTGCTTTGATTGGCCTTCAAACCATGGGTGACAGAACAGTCAGATTTGGCCATAGTTTTACTATAGGCCTGGTCAGCAGAACTAACATACATCCTGCCAGAACTAAATTAGCTGTTTACAGCTCTGCTAAGGCCGGTGTGCTGGTGTCTGCTGAAGTTGAGGTAACAGGCTCTTTTGAAGTTTTTAAAGTTAAGCCTATGGATTCCATGAATTTGAAGGGGGGGGGGGGTTAAGATCACTGCTATTATGACAAACATGGCTGAGACCTGACAAAATGGATGTCGCATACAGCTTTTCGTGGGCTCAGTGCGCACAACCATTACAGTGATCTCATCCAATCAGATAAGCTCTGGCTATAAAGCTTAACAAGGGTGGACTTCAGCTGCGGGGACGCAGCAAGGGACCACAGATCAGTTAAGGAGTTGTAAAGGTAGAAGGTTTGATATCTTAATGCATTCTATGCATTAAGATAAAAAGCCTTCTGTTTGTAGCAGCCACTCCAGCACCCCCTCCCCCTAATACCTGAGCCATATCTCTATCCAGCAATGTCCACGAGTCCCTCTGCCATCCAATCAAAGTCAGTCAGGCAATCAGGAGAGAGGGGGCTGGGGCCGAGCAGCAGCTCCGTGTCTGAGAGGACACACGCTGGTTGCTGTGGGGGCACTCGACAGGAGGGAGGGGCCAGACGCAGCGAAGAGGGACCCGAGAAGAGGAGGATCTGGGCTGCACTTTGCAAATCCACTGCACAGAGGAGGTGTGTATAACATTTTGTTTTAAAAAAAAAAAAAAGAGACTTTACAATCACTATAATATACCCTGCTGGGTGGAGTGAGGAAGTGGACTATCAACAGACACCGTCACTTTGCTCCAGTTGGGTAGATTGACAACTGTCACTTTCCCCTGAAGCATGCTTTACTGCAGCATACTGCAATACATTGTGTATGTGCATTTCAGTTGTCATTTTTGAAGGGGACCCCAATGCACCAGCATCACAGGGCACCAGAAGGCGTGATGCATTGCTGTTTGCTGCAGTGAGGAAAATTTAGCAGAAGTGATTTGGGGCAAAGTGACAGTGTCGTCTCTGCTCATAACCCACCCCACAGGCATGTTTTTCTTGTACAGCCACACTCCCTCACTGCCTTCCTGCACTCCCTGAGCCCTCACGAAAGAAGCAGGGCATCCAGGTATGGGAGATCCTGTGACTCTCTCTACAGTGGGGAAAATTAATTATTTGATCCCCTGCAGATTTTGTATGTTTGCCACTTACAAAGACATGAAGGGTCTATAATTTTTTTCATAGGTGTATTTTAAATGATAGAGACAGAATATCCACCAAAAATTCAGAAAAAACACATGATACAAATGTTATACATTGAGTTGCAGTTCAGTGAGTAAAATAAGCATTTGATCCCCAAGCAAAACATGACTTAGTAGTTGGTGGAGAAACCCTTGTTGGCAAGCACAGAGGTCAGACGTTTCTTGTACTTAGTGACCAGGTTTGCACACATCTCAGGAGGGATTTTGGTCCACTTATCTTTACAGATTTTCTCTAAATCCTTAAGATTTCCTTAATCCTTTTCTTGGCTGCCGCTTGACAACTCGAAGTTTCAGCTCCCTCCATACATTTTCTATAGGATTAAGGTCTGGAGACTGGCTAGGCCACTTTATGAGCTTAATGTTATTTTTCTTGAGCCACTCCTTTTTTGCCTTGGTGGTATGTCTTGGGTCACTGTCACCCATCCACGACCCATCTTCGGTGTTCTGGCTGAGAGAAAGAGGTCCTCATCCAAGATTTTACAAAACATGGCCCCGTCCATTGGCCCCTCAATGTGGCAAAGTCGGCCTGTACCTTTAGCAGAAAAAAAGCCCCAAAGCATCATGTTTCCACCTCAGTACTTGACTGTAGGGATGGTGTTCTTGGGGTCATAGTCAGTATGTTTCTTCCTCCAAACACAGCGAGTCGAGTTAATGCCAAATAGCTCAATTTTGGTCTCATCTGACCACAGCGCTTTCTCCCAATCCTTCTCTGAATCATTTAGATGTTCATTGGCAAACTTCAGACAGGCCTGTACATGTGACTTCTTGAGGAGGCGGGACTGTGCGGGCGCTTCAGGATTTCATTCCATGACGGCATATTGTGTTACCAATGGTTTGTTTGGTGACTGTGGTCCCAACTGCCCTGAGATCATTCACAAGCCTCTCCTGTGTAGTTCTGGGTTGATCCCTCACTTTTCTCATGATCATCCTCACCCCATGAGGAGAAACCTTACATGGAGCTCCAGACTGAGGGCGATTGATGTTTGATTTGTATTTCCTCGATTTGCGAATGATCGCTTAAACACTTTTCTCCTTCTCTCCAAGAGTCTTGCTGATGGCCTTGGAGCCCATTCCAGCCTTGTGCAGGTCTACAATCATGTCCCTGACGTCCTATGACAGCTCTTTAGTCTTGCCCATGATGATGAGGTTTGAATGGAAGAAAGAGATTCTGTGGACAGGTGTCTTTTATACACATAACGAGTTGTCATTAGGAGCTTCTTCTTACATTGACACATTGACATTGTACCACATGAGCACCTACTGTAGCCAGTCTGTGGGAGACAGAATTATTGTTGGTTGGTAGGGGATCAAATACTTATTTTACTCACTGAACTGCAACTCAATTTTTAACATTTGTAACGTGTTTTTTCTGGATTTTTGGTTGATATTCTGTCTCTATCATTTAAAATACACCGATGTTAAAAATGATAGATCCTTCATTTCTTTGTAAGTGGGAAAACTTATAAAATCTGCAGGGGGGTCCAAAAAGTATTTGACAATGCTGAAGCCCAAGTAGCCAATCACCAGGCCAATTGCCACTGTCACATGAAAGTGCTATGACGACATTCCCTCTTCTAAGCTCTGGCACCACCTGACACTGAAGGTTAGGTAAGTGAAGATTGTTGTAGTGGGAAGACGGTGAGGAAGTATGGCTGGATCCTTGGGCGGGGTGGTGGACATGGGTGGTCTATGTGCAAATATGCTCATATTCCTATGTAGAAAATGCCTGAATAATAAGTTCCTTTTTAACCTAAAGACTTAAAGTTTTATCTTTAGGGAAAAAAAAAATAATTGCACATACTTTTCAGGAAAAAAAATGTGCATTTATTATTCGTTTTCTCCCTTTTGCAAAGCATTACACTTGCAATTTATCGGATCCCTGGTGCATTGTCAGGCCTCCTGAAAACTCTACCTCCAGCTTTCTGCCTGTACTTCTGTACGGGCTTTCCACTGGAGGAAGTGTGAATGGACCATGAGCACATTGATCAAAGCACCCGTAGTTCAGTGAGAACTATAAGCCACCTGCCGTGGTGGAAGATGGGACTTGTAGTCCATTCGCTCACAGATTGCTGTGAATAAATTACATGGCTGTGGGGGGACTGGGGGTTTTGGGGTGAGAGGGGGGGGGGTTCTGGAACATGTTAAATGTTACACCCTAAACATGTTTTTTTCTTTATGCCTCTAGAACGGAATCTGCGCATGTTACAGCTTCAGGAAAGTTTGTCTGAACAGAAGAACATTAAAAACAAACTAGAATATGAACAGGAAAAACTCCATATTGAATATAACAAGGTTTGTACTGTCCTGTTCTACAGAATAACCACTGTAAAATCAGAGCGTTCCTATGAAGGTAATAGGAGGGGGGTTACCAAAACAGCCCACTTGTCTGCGTCGTAGACCTATCTTTAAACCAGTGCCTCTGGGGCGCCAAAGCTTTGAGATATTGTTTACTGGAGCATTGCCCCATTTCAGAACCGCTTGAATGAGGAATGGAATCTTTCGTGTTGAGTTGTAGGTCTGTAAGGCCTGTTTCACAAAGGGTTCGGCTTGTATAAGAGAAGTGTGAACAGTAAGCTTTCACAAAACATTTGCAGAGCTTTCAGTAAGCTTTGTTGAAGCTTTTTAACCACTTCCCACCCGGCCACTGCACATAAATGGCTGGCTGGGCGCTCTCTCCTTCTGAGTGGACATTCAGGAACGTCCCTCAGAAGGAGCGGGATCGCGCATGCCCGCGCAGCGGCGCGATCCTGATGCGCTCGTGTCACCCGGACACGGTGCATCTCCGATCAGCAGGAGGGCTCTGTGATTTGGCCCTCCTGATCACATGATGGCCGTGTCCAATCACAGCCGTCATGTGATGTAAATACAGAGCCGGTTGCTAGGCAATCGGCTCTCCTCTCCTCACACAGAAGTTGTCAGTGAGGAGAAGAGAGCAGCCTGCTGGTGAACAGTGAGTTGTTGTTTTACAGCTTTTTACTCACTGATCACCAGTCTAGTGTCCCCACAATGTAAAAAACACAAAGTAAACACACATGTCCCCAAAACACATGTCCCCACATAGTAAAAACACATGTCCCCCACATATGTAACAGTAAAATCACGTCCCAATGATTATCTGCACACATATGTCTGTGATCACCTGCGCACATCTGTACATGATCATTTGCGTACATCTGTCCGTGATCACATGAGCCATTTATTATACACTTAACGGGATTATTTTTTTTATCACAAACATGTAGCAGAATACATTTTGGCTTAAATTTATGACAAAATTCGATTTTATTTGATTTCTTTTAAAATAGAAAGAAGAAAATTGTGTTTTGTTTTTTTTCCCCCAAATTTCCACTCTTTTTTGGCTTATATCGCAAAAAAAAATAAAAAACGGAGTCCTGAATAAATACCACCAAAAGAAATCTCTATTTGTGTGAACAAAATGATAAAAATTTCATTTGGGTACAGCATTGCGTGACCGCGCAATTGTCATTGAAAGCTGAAAATTGGTCTGGGAAGGAGGGGGGTGAAAGTGCCCAGTATTGAGCTGGTTAAAGTACCTTTCTTCTCCAGTTTCTAAATACGGAACACAGATCCCAATAAGAATGTGTTGATTGCCACTTTTAACCACTTGCCCTCCAGAAATTTTATCCCTCTTCATGACCAGGCCCAGTTTTGCGATACGGCACTGCGTTACTTTAACTGACAATTGCGCGGTCGTGCGACGCTGTACCCAAATAAAATTGATGTCCTTTTTTCCCCACAAATAGAGCTTTATTTTGGTGGTATTTGATCACCTCTGCAGTTTTTATTTTTTGTGCTAAAAACAAAAAAAGACCGACAATTTAAAAAAAAAAAAAAACAATATTTCTTACTTTGTTAAACCTATCCAATTAAAATATATTTATACCAGGGGCGATCAAAGGGTTAAACATGTTCCTAGGGAGTGCTTGCTAACTATGTGGGGGTGTGTCTACTAAGGGAAGGCAGAGATCAGGATTACTGCTTAGCAGAAACACAGACTCACTACCTCCTTTTCTCACAGAATGGCGACCAGCCTTTTTACATAGTCCGACCGCCATTCTGTCTCTCTTGCGAACGATCGGCGAGTCCTGGTGGACTTCGCGTCCGTCGGACCCACTGATTGGCTCCCGTTGTGTCCAATAACAGCGGGAGTGGGTCGCCGGATGCGCTTGGCGGCGCCCCAGACCCAGAAGTACAGGATCACATACAGGTACGTGATCCTGCAGAAAGGAGCCAATTTGCCACCGTATATATACAGTATACGGTCGGCAAGCAGGTTAAGCAAGCTGCTAGCAGGCTTCAGCACTTCTTGAAGCTTGCTAGCAGCTTGCTTAAAGTGGCAGTGAAGACTCCCATTGGGATCTGTGTTCAGCATTTACAAACTGGAGATGAATGGTGCTTTAAAAGCTTCAACAAAGCTTACTGAAAACTCTGCAAATGTTTTGTAAAAGCTTGCTGCTTGTTTTGCTGCTCTTATACAAGCTGAAGCCGGTGTGAAACAGGCCATATAGTGGTAAGAACCCAAGGGTAAATGCAATGATAGTAATCAGATTGCTGACTGCAGAGGGTGGCACTGTCATTGGGATATGTGGGGAAATAAACTTCAAACCTAAGTGGAAATAACAAAAGATGTCTGCTATTAAAGTGGTTGTAAACCCACATGAAAAAAAAAAAGAAAAAGACCTGCAAGACTAAGGCATAATGAGCTAGTATGCATAGCATACTAGCTCATTATGTAATACTCATCTGAGATCGAAGCCCCCGCTTCGGTGCCGGTACACAGCACCGGCCGGTGACATTTCTCCCCGGAGTTATTTCCGGGTATCACGGCTCTGGCGCTGCGATTGGCCGGAGCCGCAATGACGTCACTTGTGCGCGGGAGTCACCGGTAACGGCACACTCACTAAAGCAAACGGCATGTACGTTCCACTGCTTCAGTGTGCATGTGCCGTTGACGTCGGCACATGCAGATACCGGGGATATCGCCTAAACCGTGTAGGTTTAGGCGATATCCGAGGTAGATACAGGTAAGCCTTAATACCTGTATTATAGGCTTACCTGTAGCAAAAAGTGGATTGTAAGGGTTTACAACCACTTTAACCTTTTATTAGTCAGAAAAGCCTCTTCTGCTCCCCTATCTGATATAGTGTCACTTTGTTTCTGGGACAAACTTTTTCTCACTTAAAATAGAAGCATTGGCATAATTAAAAAAGACTTATATGGGTTTGGTTTGTCCTGGGAATGACACAGCAGTTTTTTCACAGCTAGGGCTCTGCGATTAGCAAATCTCAAGTTCTAGCAGTCACTTCCATGTTGGACCACTGCAGAGGGGCCACTGCTTACACACAGAAAGCAGCAATCGTGCTTTCTGTCTGGTGCTCAGTAGGTAACGCTGGTGCTGGAGCTCAAATACTTGATATAGCAGTAAGTCTTTTACAGCTGTATGTTTTACTGCATCCTCAATATAGATTAATCATTTCACATCAGTTGGGCTTTAAGCTTTTACCTCCGGCTCCCGCTGGCCCTTGAAGACATTATAACGCTAACTGAAGATACACCAAACAGATTGTGCTGGGCCGTACAATGTGCCAGGATGGCTGGAACACATGAGTATCAACTTGCTACTATATCATGTTAGCCCACCAACCTGCCAATGCCTGAAGGGACCCTGCCACCCTCTCCTTCACTCTATACAAAGAGTACTTCCTTCTAAATACCTTGTTCCTGCTTTTGTATATGTTGTCTCATACCCCAGTCTCACTTACAGTATGTGCACCATACATTGTTGTTTGTAAACCCTTAAAATCTTTTAAAGCTGATCTGCAGCTTTACTTTAGGTAGTTAGACCTGGTTTACAGTATTGCAGGTCTGCGGGCCGCATTTGTGCGGGTATGTCAGCCCTTTCATACGAATGGGTTGGTGTGCCCGTGTTTCATTTTGAATACGCAACTGCCGGGAAAATCGCTTGGTGCTTTTGCATCAATGCAATTTCCCCGGAGGTTTCCGCACCTGCCAACGTGCTGTGTTTTTACATGCTTGGGGTTGCCAATCAGAATTAAACAGCAGCATGTTTTGGCTGCAGGTGGTTGCGGGTGTGGTTCCTGCAACCACCTGCAATAGTGCTTTGGGTCAAGCTGGCCCAAGCAAACAACTTTCTACTCTAGCAGGTTTGCCCACTGTGTGCAGTGTACAAACTGTATGTAGCCTCCGCTAAATACAATTTACAGAACTGTGTTCTGGCTGTGGAATGCAAGCTTCTCATCCCACACCTGAACAAACCTGAGTTGGGCTGCTCAGCCATTCATAGGCAGCTATGTATTCTCTGTATAAATACAAAGCTTCTTCTGATTGGCTGAGGTGGAGATCATGATGTCATTCACTTGCCTTTTCACCTCAGCCAATCAGAGGAAGCTTTGTATTCGTACAGAGTATACATAGCTTCCTTCGAATGGCTGAGCAGCACTCAGCCTGACTCAATTTTTTTTGGGGTGTGGGATTGGAAGTTTGCGTCCCATAGCCGGATCATAGCACTGTGAGGCTACATACAGTTAATACATTGTGCTCAGTGGGCACACCTGTTGGGCTCCTTTCACCCAAGCGGACCGATCGGGTCTGTCTGTCTGTTTTGCAGGCGGATCAGATCATACTACCCATTGTTCTCAATGTGCCCGTTGATTTCAGCGAACATGTGACTGCTGACACCTGCCGGGCATCTGATCTGATAAAATTAGCTAAAAACAGACTGGCGGATCGGGTGACAACCGGATGGAAACGGACATGCAGTCCATTTCCATTCACATGCTCCATAGAGGAAAGTGGGCTGTGTCTGTGTCCGCTCTGCATAGCGGACACAGACCTGTCGTCCACCTGCTCAGCGGGGATCAGCGGAGAGATCCCCCTCTGAGCAGGCCGATCCGCTTGGACTCTCCATCTGAGAAGGGGCCCTAGTGCAGGAACCCATGTACTTGGGCCAGCTTGACCCAAATTAACTAGTTAAAAGTGAAGCCGGAGATCAGCTTTAATAATAATGAACTGCACAAAAGAAAACATTGTGAAGTGTTACATTGGCTTCCGGATCATGTGATCCCTGAAATTTGCTGTCGCTGTGATCACATGATCAGAATCCATCCTACCAGCTTCCATTTGTTTTGTGACCTGGAACTGCCAGTGGCAGCCAACAGGCACACACTCGCCCACCTCTGTGCTTCTACGTGTATGCATACAGCTGGCACGAAGGGCTTCAGAACCAAGCCTATGATTCACTTCAGATCCGTAATTTTTGGGTGGAAAATACTTTCACATAACATGTTTTACCCAGGTCTGAATGCGTTATAAAGTAATATGTCTTCTCTCATCTTGTAAAAATCTTTCATTTTGGTTTCCCAGTTGTGTGAGGCATTGGATGACCTGCAGAATGTCAACGGAAATCTGAGAAACGAAGGGCAAGGTTTATGGATTATGATGAGCAAAATAGGTGCACAGGTACGTCTCTCAACTATTGATGACTTTGTGTTTTGAATCAGATGACAATTGGCTGTTGCTGAGGGCAGGTTATGATATTACTGGTGCCGCTTCCTGTAAAATAGGGCCGTGTGCTGCCCCTCTGCAAAAAGTCTTACATGTTGATGTGGTGCAAGCCGGTGTCAATTCCATCGACCAACATGTTTTCACCAGCTGCATGTTTTCAGTGACAAAAACTAAACTAAAATAAAATTCGAATGAAGTCAATTGATAAAAACTATGATGAAAATCTATTCCGATTTTCGGCAACAAACGAAAACAGAACGAAAATGTGAGGGAGGGACGTTTACCCACTCGGATTTACCGAACTTCCATTTTCCTCGGAGCTCTGTCTGTCTGTTAAATCCCCAGCCCCCTGACTCCATCGGCAAGCTGTGTTGGCTGAGAGATGCGGGCTCCCATCAATCCTTTCCCTTTCTTATGCAGTTCCACACATTACACTCATTCACGCTATCTCTTTGGTGCCCTCTGCTGGAGTTTTATAAATTGGCAACACAATTCCATCCCCAGCCTATAATAATAATAGCACATTAAAGTTCAAACATGTATTGCACTAGCACATAGGAATAAGTAGGGGGCATCTAAAAGAAAAAAAAAATAATAATGCTGGCAATATATTCAGATAATACAGTTGTGCTCATAAGTTTACACACCCTGGCAGAATTTATGATTTCTTGGCCATTTTTTAGAGAATATGAATGTTAACACAAAAACTTTTCTTTCACTCTTATGGTTAGTGTTTTGCTGAAGCCAATAATTATCAATCAACGGTGTTTGCTCTTTTTAAATCATAATGGCAACAGAAACTACCCAAATGACACTGATCAAAAGTTTACATACCCCAGTTCTTCATACCGTGTATTGCCGCCTTTAACATCAATGACATCTTGAAGTCTTTTGTGGTATTTGTGGATGAGGCTCTCTATCTTCTCAGATGGTAAAACTGCCCATTCCTCTTGGCAAAAAGCCCACAGGTCCTGTAAATTCTTGGGCTGTGTTGCATGAACGGCACATTTAAGATCTCCCCAGAGTGGCTCAATGATATTGAGGTCAGGAGACTGAGATGAACACTCCAGAACCTTCACTTTATTCTGCTGTAGCCAATGACAGGTTGACTCGTCCTTGTGTTTTGGATCATTGTCATGTTGGAATGTCCAAGTACGTCCCATGCGCAGCTTCCTGGCTGATGAATGCAAATGTTCCTCCAGTATTTTTTGATAACATACTGCATTCATCTTGCCATCAATTTTGACCAAATTTCCTGTACCCTTTGTAGCTCACACATCCCCAAAACATCAGCGACAGTAGGAATGGTGGACCTTTCATCATAGGCCTTGTTGACTCCTCTCCAAATGTAGCGTTTATGGTTGTGGCCAAAAAGCTCAATTTTGGTCTCATCACTCCAAAGTGTGCTGTTTGGCGTATCGTAAGCGGGATACTTTGTGGCATGTCTTTCTTCTGGCGACTCGACCATGCAGCCCATCTTACTTCAAGTGCCTCCTTATTGTGCATCTTGAATTAGACACACCACATGTTTTCAGAGAGTCCTGTATTTAACCTGAAGTTATTTGTGTTTTTTTTTTGCATCCTGAACAATTTTCCTGGCAGTTGTGGCTGGAATATTAGTTGGTCTACCTGACCGTGGTTTGGTTTCAAAAGAACCCCTCATTTTCCACTTCTTGATTAGAGTTTGAACACTGCTGATTGGCATTCTCAATTCCTTGGATATCTTTTTATATCCCTTTCCTGTTTTATACAGCTCAACAACCTTTTCCTGCATATCCTTTGACAATTCTTTTGCTTTCCCCATGACCCAGAATCCAGAAACGTCAGTGCAGCACTGGATGAAAGATGCAAGGTCTGCCAGGAGTCCAGAAACTCCTTGATCTTTTATACACACACACTAATTACAAGCAAACAGATCACAGGTGAGGATGGTTACCTTTAATAGCCATTCAAACCCCTTTGTGTCAACTTGTGTGCATGTTATCAGGCCAAAATCACCAGGGTATGTAAACTTTTGATCAGGGTCATTTGGCTAGTTTCGTTGTCATTATGATTTAAAAAGAGGAAACACAGTTGATTCGATAATTAATGCCTTCAGCCAAACACTAACCATGAGTGAAAGAAATGTTTTTATGTTATTCATATTCTCTGAAAAATGGCCAAGAAATCATCAATTCTGCCAGGGTATGTAAACTTATGAGCGCAACTGTATGAGCAATGGCATTACAGCCAATAGAGTTTGCAGTTTTTTTCTTTTTCATATTTTAAATTTGCATTTCTAGTTGTCAAAAAGCAACATTTTTGTTTGTTTATGAAACGTGGTTTTATTTGTAAAGATATTATATACAACAACAGCTAAATCTGTGTCTGTAGTGCATTTTCAAACTTTAACCATGAAAAATAACATGAAAATAATGAGTTTGGCAATTCTAGAGAAATGCTTAAATAATGCATTACAGCTTAAATTAGAATTTGGCATTAAAATTAACACTGGTGCAAGCAGACCTTGCCTGCATGTCAGTGCGCAGATTTATTTAAAAAAAATGTTTCTTTAATTGGAGGGCATAGTTCTAGTTTAAAGTGGTTGTAAATATCAGTCATGAAATCTGAACTAAGCAGATATATCTGTAGTATTTACTTGTATCTCTCCAAGGCTCTAAGAGTCGTTTCTCTCTTGTGCTTCGTTCCTCTGTTATCAACATGTGTCACTTCTGAGAAGTTTTCCCGACACATGAGATAAATTTGTGAAGGGGGGGGGGGGAGATCTCAGCACACAGCTTGTCTATTCAGAATACAGCTCTGTATCCATTCTTCATTCCTATGCAGTGTGTGAAGAGGGGTGTGTGTCCCTTTCTTCCAATCGGCTCTCACACATTGTACAAGAGCTGCAGCTCTCCACCCCTTCTCTGTGATCCTGACAGATGAAGGAGGATTTTATCTAAATTCTGCACTTTTGAATAGATGTTACATATAGTTACATAGTTGGTGAGATTGAAAAAAGACACAAGTCCATCAAGTCCAACCTATGTGTGTGATTATATGTCAGTATTACATTGTATATCCCTGTATGTTGCGGTCGTTCAGGTGCTTATCTAATGTTTTTTTGAAACTATCAATCCTCCCCGCTGAGACCACCGCCTGTGGAAGGGAATTCCACATCCTTGCTGCTCTTACAGTAAAGAACCCTCTACGTAGTTTAAGGTTAAACCTCTTTTCTTCTAAATTTTAATGAGTGGCCACGAGTCTTATTAAACACCCTTCCGATGTAGAGAAGAGAAGGTTGCATATAAACAAGTAAAACTTATGTAGGAGGATTTGTTTCTTCTTTGTGCATCATCTGAGGCCAGTCACTTCACTGGGTATATGAGAGGGTTTACAAACACTTTGACCCCTTCACGCCGACCGTACGCAAAAATGCAGCGCCACTGGACTGTGCTTTTTTTCCGTTTGGCTGCATATTTCGCGTATCTCCCTTTGTACTGGCAGTGCGCTACATTTTTTTCCTTTTTTTTTTCTTTTACCAAAAATATGTAGAAGAATACATATCGGCCTAAACTGAGAAAAAATGTGCTTTTTAAAAAAAAAAGGGGGATATTTATTATGATCTGTTGGTATAGGAATATAAATAACCGTCCCTAATATCCTCTACCACCACTGCGCCAATAAAAATAAAGATTCAGAAAGTGTGTAATAAAGAGCTGCCACTTTTGTAAAAAATGTGAGATATCAAAAATCAAACCTATACCAATAAATGAGAATAGGAAGAAATAAGTGGCGCTGATAAATGCAGTAAATAACCGTGAATCAAAAATACTGAAACAATGATTCTATAGTTATAAATAATGAATATCACCCAGTGACCAGTTAAAAAAAAAATCTATAATCTATATAATGATATAGTCCATAAATTTTTAAGATGAAAAAGAGACTTCAGTCTTCTTAAACTCTTAATCTTCCACCACACCAACGTGCTTGTGACACCACTCCCTCTGAAAAACGCACTCACCAGCTTGTATTGCCTCCCACTCTCGTGTTTGGCTAAAATAGTGATTGAACCACACCTGGGTTACAAACAACCAACCATAGTAATTCCTGACTTAAGTCAAAATAGCTCCATATGTGAAAAATAAAATGAACAAAGTGCCCCACATAGCGTGATAACGTTTCAACCAGTTTAATCAAAATCGCACCAAAAACACTTCAATGTTTACTTTACACTCACATTTCAAACGAAAAAAATAAGCTTCAAATGACTATCCACAGCAAACAAACAAACGATGGCTTAGCGGTGCACTGTGGTCACGGCGGACCTGAAGTGTGTGCTTGTGATGTGTCTCTCACCCCACTCCAAAGGTCCTGCTATCGTTGTCAGTGTATAGTTGCTCAGCAAGCGGTGTCTCACGTCAGTAGGATTGATTGCCGTGTAGCCACGCCCCCGACATGTTTCGTCACTAAGACTTCCTCATGGGATATTTATTATAGCAAAAAGTACAAAATATTGTTTTTTTTCAAAATTGTTGCTCCTTTTTTGTTTCTAGCGCAAACAATTTAAACCGCAGAGGTGATCGAATACCACCAAAAGAAAGCTCTATTTGTGGGAAAAAAAGGACGTCAATTTTGTTTGGTTGCAACGTCGTACGACCGCGCAATTGTCAGTTAAAGCGACGCAGTGCCGAATCGCAAAAAATGGCCCGGTCATTCAGCAGCCAGTTTCAGTTTGCATATTCCAGGTGTATTTTGCATTTTTCACTACACGCTTTTCATCCATTGAACTCTATGGAACCAAAAAAACAGAAAAAAAAAGTCCCTGGCCCTTTCCATAAAATGCACAAATGTGAACTACATCCATAAGAAACCATGTGAAATGGACTGTAGTGTTTTTATGCAAAACTGAATACTCCCTTAAAAATGCCTAGGTGTGAACCAGACCTTATTGCCCTGACATCAGTCTGGGGCGAGTCCATGACAAATGCTGCAACTCATCTAATTACAAGATCGAGAATGAGATCCCAGACCTTGGCTGTGCTGTTTGATGGGGTTGTGTTGATCACATAACTGGCTAGACAGAATTTCAAATCTTTTGGCAGGTAAAACATTTCACACATTTGTATTTCAGCTCCTTATTTAGCTTCTTTTTTTTTTTTTTTTTTTTTTTTGCCCAAAGTCCAACTTTATACTCATCTGCAGGAGCTTGTATGTAGAACTTTTTGTCAAACCTGCAAAAATCTTCCTCGGGCGAAGTGGTAGATGTTTGAATTCTGACAGCAGGGCTCTCAAGCTGTGCTGTCTTGATGCCTCAAAGGCTTCCTTTCAGGAGAGGAACTAGATGATTAATGTAGCTATAATCAGCTGTCTCTTGTCATCTTCTACAGCCGAACCGATAAAGGGACATGAGCTGGATGGCCAACCCGGGACTTTGCTGCTCTGCAATTAGTTCCTGGAAAACTGTAACTTTGACCTGTCAGGCGGGTTCATAAATTGGAACTTAATACAGTCCAGGCAAAAGGCTAATTGTAACGGATCACTAATACCTGTGCATACATTTAGTGAGGAAGCAAACGCTTTCCTCAAATCTTCTACACTTAAGCCTCGTACACACGATTGGACTTTCCGACGGGAAATGTTGGATGTCAGGCTGTTGGCGAGAAATTCCACCCGTTTGTACGCTCCATCGGACAATTGTTGGATTTTCCGCGGACAAATGTTGGATGGCAGGTTTTAAAATTTTCCGCATATGTCTGTTGTCGGATTTTCCGAGCGTGTGTACACAAGTCCGTCGGACAAAAGTCCAAAGTACAAACACGCATGCTCGGAACCAAGGACGAGCCGGAATCGGTCGGTCTTGTAAACCCGCGATCTGTTCCAGATGGGGGGGTGGGGGGGCGGAGGGTGTGGGGGTGGGAAGGGAAGGTGGGGGTGAAGGGAGGGAGGGTGTGGGCGGGTTTTTTTTTTTTTTTTTTTTTTTTCTTTTCTCCTCCCTCTCTCTCTCTCCTGCTATGCCACATGGGATTGGCCGGACGCTCTCTTCAGTAATAAAAAATGGGAGTAGTTAGTTTCGTCACATATTACGTGAGGGGACTGAATACAGAAAAAAAAAGGTATAAAATCAATCAGGAGCTACAGCTCCTAGGCGCAAACGTGGTGTTTCTGCAAGAAACATATGTAACGCACGCAAGTAAGGGACTAACATCACACTTGTTCCCAAAATGGTTCTATGGGGACGCTGGATCAGCACATTCAGGGGGAGTAGCTATAGGGTTTGATAGAACAATGACGTTTGAAGAAGAGGAGCGATTGGCCGATCCCGGAGGCAGGTTTCTGTTTGTGAAAGGGAAAATGTTTGAGACGTGGATCACATTGGCGAACATCTATGCCCCTAATAGAAACCCGGAGAACTTTGTAAAGAGAATTTTGACGAAACTAGAATCTTTTAGAAAAGGCAAACTAATAGTCGCAGGAGATTTGAACCTATGTATGGACCCTGAGGTGGACACGTCAAGGGGCGAATTAAGATTAAGATTGGGCACACAGGGAAAGACACTCAAAAAAATGTTAAATCATCTTCAATTAATGGATGCATGGAGAATAAGCCACTTAAAAGATCGGGACTACACTTTCTTTTCCCCTGTTCATAAATCATTCTCAAGGTTAGACTACATTTTTATAGAACACCAGATGGTCCCTTTTCTGAAGGCAGCAGAAATTAAGGCTATTACCCTATCCGATCACGCACCGGTGAAAATCCAAGTAGAGATCACCGGTGTGGACCGGCCTAGGATAAACTGGAAACTTAATGATTCCCTCACACGGGACCCAGATGTAGTTGCAAAAATAGAGCAGGAATTAAAAAGTTACTTCGAGATTAATGATACAGAGGACATATCCAGATCCACTTTGTGGGAAGCACACAAAACCTATATAAGAGGGATCTGGATTGCTATTGGAACGAGGAAAAAAAAAGAGAGGGGAGAAAAGTTGACACGTCTATTCAGGGAGATTCAGGAAGCAGAACAAAGCACAAGACCTAAGGGTCTCCCAGAAAAGCAGGAGCTAATTAAGAAAAGAAGAGACCTGAATGAGTTGCTGGAGAAGGAAAGGAGCTGTGCTTTCGATATGATAAACAGAGACATGTACCGAGAAGGGAATAAACCAGGAAGGTGGATGGCTAAAAGGATTAGGGAAAAAAAGAATGGGACCTTTATACCTAAAATAAGAGATGAAGAGCGGAACCTTGAATTCTCTACTCCAAAAATTGCTGGAATATTCCACTCTTACTACAGTGCACTTTATAAGGTAGGCCGGAGGGAGAGATTGAGTGACAACAAGAAGGAAAGGATAAGGGAGTACCTTCGGGGACTAGACCTTCCCAGGGCAGAGAGGGATATGGTCGAGCGCCTCGATGCACCCATATCCCAAGGGGAGGTAGAAAAGGCGATAAAGAACACTGCCCTGGGAAAGAGCCCGGGCCCCGACGGATACTCCGTAGCATACTATAAAAATTTTTCTCAAATACTTGTACCCAAACTGTGTGACTATCTGAATGCCCTCGGGGAGAACGAAGAGTCCCGAGAAGAATCCCTATTAGCGTATATTACCCTTATCCTGAAAGAAGGAAAGGATCCAACCTCACCCGGTAGCTACAGACCAATCTCGCTTTTAAACGTAGATACAAAAATTTTCGCTAAAATACTTGCAGATAGGTTGAAAACAGGATTAAAACAGTGGATACATAGTGACCAAGTGGGATTCGTCCCGGGTAGGGAGGGGAGAGACAACTCACTGAAAACACTTCTTCTTATGCAGGAAGCAATCAGGAGCAACACCCCTGCAGCCCTGCTATCAATCGATGCCGAAAAGGCATTCGATAGAGTGGATTGGGGCTTTATGACTGAAACTCTGAAACATCTAGGATTGGGGGAGAGGATGATGAAATGGATCCTCCTCACTATATAGGCATCCCAAGGCGAGGATTAGAGTGAATGGGACCCTGTCTTGTCCCCTTGAATTGTTTAACGGGACAAGACAGGGTTGCCCTCTCTCCCCAGTTTTGTTTATTTTATCCTTAGAGCCACTCTTAGCGACTTTTCGTAGGAACGAAGATATTCAGGGAATTAAGGTTGGAACGAAGGAGTATAAAATAGCAGCTTTTGCTGACGATCTGCTATGTTTCGTTACCCGACTTGGAACGACAATCCCCATGGCGCTCAAGGAGTTGAAGCACTATGGAGGCTTGGCAAACTTTAAAGTAAACATGAGTAAGTCAGAGCTCCTAAATATATCAATCCCTAAGCGTGAACAGAGGGCACTCCAAGCTGGGCTTCCATTTGTATGGTGTGAGAGGGAATTGGTCTATCTAGGTATAAAAATATCATCCTCACCGGGGGACTTGTTTGCCGATAATTATGTACCCCTACTCAATAAAACTAAAGATCTACTAGGTAGGATGAGATATAAAGCCCTGTCATGGATCGGCAGGATAAATGCGATCAAAATGTTTGTGCTACCCATGTTATTATATACCTTCCAAATGGTCCCAATAGAAATCCCCCCTATATTTTTTGTTAAACTGCAGTCGTTAATCTTAAGATTTATATGGGCACGTAAGCACCCTAGGGTAGCATATGACACTTTGTCGAAGGATAAAAAATTGGGAGGGGTAGGTGCACCGGATATTAAAAAGTATTACCAGTCGGTTGTTATCTCCAGAATAATTGACTGGCTACACAGTAAACAGGAGAAAATTTGGGTGAATATTGAAGCAACACTGAGTGGGGTGGACATAGAAAAATTAATATGGACCCCACCACAATATAGGGATTTGGGAAATAGCGTTAACTTTTTGACTAAGAACACTTTTAGAATCTGGGATAGGGTAGGCAAGAGTTGCCATTGGGAATTCAACTCACCACTATTATCACTATTAAACACGGATTATTTTTTACCTGGGAAGGAGGAACACCTATATTTTACGAGATGGGCAAAAAAAGATGTAATACAACTACAAGATGTGATGAAAGGAAATAGATTGTACACTTACACTGAAATCACACAGGCCTGGGGGAACAAACCACTAGATAAGTGGAGGTACGCACAGATACAGCACTTTACACGTTCACTGCCACAACCACTAAGGGGAAAAGACCAGTTAAGAGATATTGAAAAACTATTAAATACCCCCACGTGTGTGAAAGGAAGTATCTCAAAATTATATAGCGTTCTAAGGGGGGAAGCTAGTAAAGGACCCCCCACTTTCCTGGAAAAGTGGGAAAAGGAAATAGGAGGCTTAGAAGGGGAAGCACACAAAAGTAAGATTCTAAAGATGGTTCACTTAACGGCAAGAGACTCCCGGACACATGAAATGGCCTATAAAGCGATAGCAAGATGGCATAGGACACCTCGGAAGGTACACAAATATGATGCTGAGACCCCCCCAACTTGCTGGAGAGGATGTGGAAAAATGGGCACTCTTGCCCATCTTTGGTGAGAGTGTCCTAAAATCCAGAAATATTGGGGAGAAGTCCTGGGTGAAATACAACAGATAACGGGGGAGCAGGTTAATAAAAATCCCTGGACGTGTCTGTTCCATGATACGGAAAGAGAGATCCCCCAATACATCAAGTCAGTAACCCCATTCCTCTTAAACGCAGCTAAAGCACTGATCCCTTGTCACTGGAAAGGGGTAGAAGCCCCATGGATGAAGGAATGGATAATAAGGGTAGAATGGGCTAGAGGAATGGAAGAAGCAAAACACACGATGGAAGGCCGGCGAGATAAATACACTAAGACGTGGGCAAGATGGCATGAGTATAGGAACACAGAAAAGTACTTGACAATTATAGAGGCTTGAGGACCATGGAGGGGAGAGGGAGGATGGGGTTTTTTTTTCCCTTTTTTTTTTTTTTTTTTTTTTTTTTGGGGGGTGGGAGGAGGGGGGGGGGAATAAAAATTAAAGCAGATAAGTAAATATTGGTACTTTTAATGGATAAAAAGGAAAGGGAAAAATTGGTTAAAAGTTTTTGTATTAAAGAGATTACAATTTCCCTTAAGCCACAATGATGCGAAAAAGAGAGGGGGCGCAGCGTAAATGACGCAGCTGACTTAAAATCTCTCTAAAAGTTTGCTGACGTGGAAAAAAAAAAACCAAAAAAACAAAAAAAAAAACAAAAACCTCGCGTTCGTAATGGAGAATTAACATTCGTGACGCGGCAAATTATGAAATCTCCAAATGTAGCGCACAATTCACTTCTTCTTTAATGGGATAATAATGAAGCTGCTTTGCTGGTGATACTGATGGAGTTTTTGCAAACAAATTTTCAAAGGCTTTTTTTTTTCTAGTGATATCAAGAATAATAATATTATTATGCTTTTTTATTTTTTTTTGGGTAAGTTACCACAACACCATTATCCCGTAGTATTTAAGGTCAAAGATACAACTATGTTGGTGTCCCTTTTCAATTTTACATTGTATTTTTTTTAATGCAACTTCCTACTCCCAAGCTGTCATTTGAAGTAAAACACATAGCCAAGTATTATTCTACACGCGTTAAAAAAAGAAAACAAATAAAATTAGACATGATATCTGCCAATAAAAGTGCATTCTTTGCATCCAAAAATATAGAAAATATACCAAATCAAATCATTACTCAACCAAAAAAATTATGTCAAAGCAATAACTCCAAGGCCAATAATAAATAACACGTTATCTCCTCCGATTCCACAACATGTCTGGTTGACGAATGGCCGTTCAGAAACGAACTGAAAAGCGCGAAATGAAAAGCGCGAAATGAAAAGCGTTAAATGAAAAACGTGAAAAGAAAAGCGCGAATCAACACTCACCAAACTTCTACTAACATGAAAATAGCAGAAGGAGCCCAAAGGGTGGCGCTAAAGAGCTGAAAAACCACGTAGTACATCTAGTACATCAATACGTTCGTAATTGTTGGCCAACAATTGTGTGGCCGTGTGTATGCAAGACAAGTTTGGGCCAACGCCCTTCGGACAAAATTCCACGGTTTTTGTTGGCCAACAATCCAATCGTGTGTACGAGGCTTTACACTGGAAGTGAGATGATATTGCAGGATTTCAGTGAGCACGATTCATCTCGTACATGGGAAGCCAAAACATCAATTGTTCTACTACCCTAAAGGCTCACGCACACTGCAGCTCAAAGGAGCGGCTCCTACAGGCTTTTAAGCTCCTATTTTTTCTGCCTGGAAACTCCACTCCATGTTAGCCGATGTGTCCATGCACACTATGGCTTCTTCAGGCTTTTTCAGGCATTTGCTCCTAAAGGCGGTAAAAGAAACCCACCAAATTCACGTTTTTGAGAGGAGCTAGTGCCTCAAAGAAACTCGAAAACACGCAAAGATTTTTGTTATTCTTTATACATTGGTTAAGGAAATATTATCTAGGAGGGTTTGTGAAAAAAAAAAAAAAGGTGGCACGGATAAGGCAGCACTGATTGGCATGGATAAGGCAGCACTGATGAGGCAGCATTGATGGGGCTGCACAGATAGGCAGAACTGATGGATGGCACTGATAGGCATCACTAATGGGCACAGATTGGCACTACTGGTGGGAACAGATTGCCAGCACTGTTGGGGCTGCACTGATTATCAGGACACTGATGATCAGAGCCCTGATTGTCAGTGCAGATGTCCCCTGTGTGGATTTGCTGGTTTTCGTCTCTCCTCTCCTCACCCCCTGTCAACGTGAGGGGAGGATTGCCGATAACCGGCAAATCCTGTTTACATTGTGATTAGCTGTGATTGTACACAGCTGTTCATGTGGTAAAGAGCCGCCGTGATTGGCTCTTTACCCCAATCTGTGATCAGCTGCTTCTGAAGGACGCAGCAACCACAGATCACCGCCGATGCGCTCTGCAGATGGCGCGCAGGCAGCGAACGCACGGGAGGACGTCGTACGATGGCCTCCCGGCAAAGTGCGACCGTGCTGTAGCCATCATTTAGCTATAGGGCGGTCGTGAAGGGGTTAACACATGAACAAATGTTTCTAAAGTCATTTTTTTTTAAATTAAAATAATAAACATGTTAAACTTGCCTGCTCTGTGTAGTATATTGCACAGAGTGGCCCCAACCCTCCTCTGTGATCTTGGCTTCTTCTCTTCCCCATGTGCTCGCTCCTGAGCTGTGTTTGTCTATGAAGCCACGACTGGCCAAAGCCAAAGTTGCATTGAAGTTGCATCAAGTCACAAATAAGTTGCAATGCAAAGTTGCATGACTTTGGGGGTTGCAGCAGTGTGAACCGAGCCTCAATCATACAGTGCTGCTGTGTATATGGCCAATTAGCTTCCCTTGGACTGGACAAATCATGGTCATTGTATGATAGGACGTTTTCAGCTCGCTGGATTTCCAGCAGGATCACCAGTTCATTGTTGGAGGTTTACATACACTTTAAACAAGTGAATTAAAGCGTTCGGCGAATAGAATTTCTTTTATGTAATTGACTCCGATTGTAAACAGTCCTTTAGATGGATGGATACATAGAGTCAACATTTAGTTCCTTGGTTGAATGGGTTATAATATGGACATTTTGTGTTCTCACTGCTAAATTGTGGATGGAACAACCAATGCAAAAACGTAACAAAAGTGCCACCACGGTAGAGGTTAGAGCTGCACGATTCTGAATAAAATGAGAATCACGATTTTTTTGCTTAGAATAAAGATCACGATTCTCTGCGTAACATCATATTTCACATTGTACAAAAAAATTGAGATAACTTTACTGTTTAGTTTTTGTTTAATTCATTGAAGTGCAATTTTTCCCCAAAAATTTCCTTTGAAAGACTGCTGCACAAATACAGTGTGACATAAAAATATTGCAACGACCGCCATTTTATTCTCTAGGGTCTCTGCCAAAAAAAAAAATATAATGTTTGGGGGTTCTAAGTCATTTTCTAGCAAAAAACACAGATTTTACCTTATAAGGAACAAGTGTCAGAAAAAAAGCTAAGTCTTTAAGTGGTTAAACTGAAATAATTTACAGATGAAGTTCATCCCTTAGATCTAAAAGAACCAAATGATACAATGTTTCTTTTTATCTCAGCACTGAGCAAAGTTGTGATAAACTTTGCTGGCTGCCTTTTTTTTTTCTTTGACAGCTGTCAGCTATGAGCATTGAATGGCTCTGCACTGAATCACGGAAATGCCGGATTAAGATCGTAGACATATAGGGATTCAAAATACCAAGTGCTTTAATCCACTAACTCTCCTGGCAGCAGAGTTTTGGCAGGAAAAAATGATTGACACTTGTAAACTCATGTAACCTATTTAGGTGCACCAAGTGCTTGGATGTTAATTTTATTGGCCAGAATAATTAATTTATTCTGGTCTTTTATATGAATTCATGCTCAAGTGCTAAACGTGCCTAGTGCTTAGGCACATTTACACGCGTCAAGCGTTTTTTCTGCCAAAACTTTGTTGCTTCTGGATTGGCTGTGAGTTTTTTTTCTGCCTTTAACCGCTTCCTGACCTGCTCACGCAGATATACTGCGGCAGAAGGGCTCGTACAGGCAGATTAACATACCTGTATGTTGCCCTTTGAGAGGCAGCTTGCGCGCCCGCCGGGAGCTCCGTGATCGCGGGTCCAGCGGACTCGATGTCCGAGGGGATACCCGCGATCGTATCACGGTGAGGAAAAACGGGGAGATGCTAATGTAAACGAGCATCTCCCCGTTCTGCCTAGTGACAATCTCACTGATCACAGCTTCCTGTAATCGGGAGCGGTGATCAGTGTAGTGTCACATGTAGCCCCTCCCCCCCACAGTTAGAATCACTCCCTAGGACACACTTAACCCCTACAGCGCCACCTAGTGGTTAACCCCTTCACTGCCAGTCACATTTACACAGTAATCAATGCATTTTTAATTGCACTGATCGCTGTATAAATGTGAATGGTCCCAAAATCACACCAAAATTGTCAGACGTGTCTGCCATAATGTTGCAGTCACGATAAAAATCACTGATCGCCGCCATTACTAGTAAAAAAAAAATTCAATAAAAATGCCATAAAACTATCCCCTATTTTGTAGACGCTATAACTTTTGCGCAAACCAATCAATAAACGTTTATTGCGATTTTTTTTTTTTTTACCAAAAATATGTAAAAGAATACGTATCGGCCTAAACTGAGGAAAAAAATGTTTTTTTATATATTTTTTGGGGATATTTATTATAGCAAAGAGTAAAAAATGCGTTTTTTTTTCAAAATTGACGCTATTTTTTTGTTTATAGCGCAAAAAATAAAAACCGCAGAGGTGATCAAATACCACCAAAAGAAAGCTCTATTTGTGGGGAAAAAAGGACGTCAATTTTGTTTGTGAGCCACGTCGCACGACCGCGTAATTGTCGATTAAAGCGACACAGTGCCGAATCGCAAAAAGTGCTCTGGTCTTTGGCCAGCCAAATGGTCCGGGGCTTAAGTGGTTAAACATCCCTGCCTCTAAACTCCTCTCAACTCCTATGTGTGGATGGACACAGAGGCTAGCGTGCAGGGGCTCTTAGGAGCAGCAAAAAAATGCCAAATGCCCCTAGGAGCAGCAGAAAAACGTCCAATGTGCATGATGCCTAAAGTGTATCTTCATCTTCCATCTTTGGTATGTAATGTAAAGTAATATGTCCATCTGTGTAGGATCTACACACCAGGCATTTTAATCAATTCATTTAAAGTGGCTTATTTTAATGCCTTCTATGCATTAAGATAAAAAACATTCTGCGTGCAGCAGCTCCCCTCAGCCCACCCTAATACTTACCTGAACCCATATTGATCCAGCAATGTTGCATGAGAGCCTCGATTGCCCGGGACTCTTCCCCCTCATTGGCTGAGACAACAGCGGGAGTCATTGGTTCCCGCTGATGTCAGTCAAAGTCAGTGAGACAATTAGGAGAGAAAGGGGGCAGGCTCATGGACACACAGAGCAGCGGCTTGGCTTGCATGCCCCCATAGAAGGCTACTTGCTGTGGTGGCACTCAGCAGGAGGAAGGGGCCAGGAGTGCTGGCGAGGGACCTGAGAAGAGGATTTGGGCTGCTCTGTGCAAAACCACTACACAGAGCAGGCAATTATAAAATGTTTGGTATTTTTAAACAAAAAAAAAGACTTTAATATCACTTTAAGACGTTTTGAACAATTTTAGTCAATCTAAGAAACAGGTTTCATGCTTGCTTCTACTTTTTTTCATATAATTTTAGTTGTCGTAGAATTCTGTACACCTATATAGATGAAATCCCTGTGCTTATTTCTGTTTTTTTTTTTTTTTTTATGGTAATCATCTTTTTTACTGTTCATCTTGGTTTTAATGTATGCTTTAAAGGGAGATCTAATTTTATCTATTCATTACTTGCCTTTTCTTTTACATATATATAGTAATTATATGCCTACGCTTAGTTAAAAAAAAAAAAAACGAAAATGCTGCTGTATCTGGCACCCTATGGTGTCAGTAAATCATAACAATTTTTTATATACAGCGCTAATTATATATAACAGTCATATTGTACCATATTTGCATCAAAGTTATCAGTACTTCATAAGTCGTGTCCAGTGGGACACACATATTCTTTTTAAAGTGTCCAGTGCTTCACAAATAATAATAGCCTTGATCAAAGTGCTTCCAATTTTTAAAGTTGTTCTAAAGCCTTAAAGCTGTTGTAACCCCTGGGGAAAAAAAACATGTAAGACAAAGGCATAATGAGCTAGTATGCATTGCATACTAGCTCATTATGAAATACTTACCTTAGAACGAAGCCCTCCAGCGGCACCCGCACACTGCTGACACAGCTGCCATCTTCCCCAGTGTTTCTTCCGGGCTCGCAGGCTTTGGCGCTGTGATTGGCTGGAACCGCGATGACGTCACTCCTGCGCATGCCTGAGCCCACCCGATCCAGTGATGTGCACGAGCGCAGTGGCTCCATCCTCATTGGACAGCAATCGCTCGGTGCTGTCATCCTCTTGATATCACCAAGAAGTGCCTCCTGCCAAGTGGTTTACTGGGTAAGCATTGAAATGGCTGAACAGGGTGAATAATACTAAATGGACTTTCTGTGTACAGCCGTGGCCAAAAGTTTTGAGAATGACACATATTAATTTTCACAAAGTCTGCTGCCTCCGTTTTTATGATGGCAATTTGCATATACTCCAGAATGTTATGAAGAGTCATCAGATGAATTGCAATAAATTGCAATGTCCCTCTTTGTCATGAAAATTAACTTTATAAAAAAACATTTCCTCGGCATTTCAGCCCTGCCATAAAAGGCCCAACTGACATCATGTCACTGATTCTCTTGTTAACACAGGTGTCAGTGTTGACAAGGCTGGAAATCACTCTGTAATGCTGATTGAGATAGAATAACAGACTGGAAGCTTTAAAAGGAGGGTGGTGCTTGAAATCATTGTTCTTCCTCTGTTAACCATGGTTACCTGCAAGGAAACATGTGCAGTCATCATTGCTTTGCATAAAAAGGGATTCACAGGCATGAATATTGCTGCTACTAAGAGTGCACCTAAATCAACCATTTATTGGATCATCAAGAACTTCAAGGAGAGAGGTTAAACTGTTCTGAAGAAGGCTTAAGGGCACCCAAGAAAGTCTAGCAAGCACCAGGACCGTCTCCTACAGTTTAATCAGCTGTGAGATCGGGGCACCACCAGTGCAGAGCTTGCTCGGGAATGGCAGCAGGCAGGTGACAGGCCATCTGCATGCACAGTGAGGAGAAGACTTTTGGAAGGTGGCCTGCTTTCAAGAAGTTCAGCAAAGAAGCCACTTCTCTCCAGGAAAAACATCAGTGACAGACTGATATTCTGCAAAAGTTACAGGGATTGTACTGCTGAGGACTGGGGTAAAGTCATTTTCTCTGATGAATCCCCTTTCTGATTGTTTGGAGCATCCGCAAAAAAACCTTGTCCAGAGAAGAAAAGGTGATCGCTACCATCAGTCCTGTGTCATGCCAACAGTAAAGCATCCTGAGACCATTCATGTGTGGGGTTGCGTCTCAGCCAAGGGAGTGGGCTCAATCACAGTTTTGCCTAAGAACACAGCCATGAATAAAGAATGGTACAAAAACATCCTCCGAGAGCAACTTCTCCCAACCATCCAAGAACAGTTTGATGACGAACAATGCCTTTTCCAGCATGATGGAACACCTTGCCATAAGACAAAAGTGATAACTATTTTGGGTCCATGGCCAGGAAACTCCCCAGACCTTAATCTCATTGAGAACTTGTGGTCAATCCTCACGAGGCAGGTGAACAAAAACCATTGAATAAGCAAGAATGGGCGGCCATCAGTCAGGATGTGGCCCAGAAGTTGATTGACAGCATGCCAGGGCGCATTGCAGAGGTCTTGAAAAAGAAGGGTCAACACTGCAAATATTGACTCTTTGCAAAAACTTCATGTAATTGTCAATAAAAGCCTTTGACACTTATAAAAATGTTTGTAATTATAATTCAGTATACCATAGTAACATCTGACAAAAAGATCTAAAAACACTGAAGCAGCAGACTTTGTGAAAATGAATATTTGTGCTATTCTCAAAACCTTTGGTCACTGCTGTATGTAATTACTTTATTATTATGTGTAATCTGTTTTTGATTGTTTTGGCAAAACATGTCGGGAACAGATACCACATCACCACTATTTGTCCATGTAAAAGACAAGTTGTTTGATTTTAATGTGTTGAACTTTTAACCTCTTGCTTACTGGGCACATAAACCCCCCTCCTGCCCAGACCAATTTTCAGCTTTTAGCGCTGTCACTCTTTGAACGACAATTGCGCGGTCATACAACACTGTACCCAAATGAAGTTTTTATCATTTTTTTCCCACAGATAGAGCTTTCTTTTGGTGGTATTTTATCACCTCTGGGTTTTTAATTTTTTGTTAAAAAAATTAAAAAAGACCAAAATTTAAAAAAAAAAAAATACAAAACCGTTTTATATTTTGTTAATAAATTTTGCAAACAGGTAATTTTTCTCCTTCATTGATGTACGCTGATGAGGCTGCACTGATGGGCACTAATATGCGGCACTGGTGAGGTGGCACTAGTGGGCACTGATGGGTGACACTGATAGGTGGCACTGAAGAGCATTGATAGGTGGCACTGAAGGGCACTAATAGCTGGCACTGATGGGTGGCAGTGATGGGCACTGATTGGCATTGGTAGGTGACACTGATAGGCAGCACTGCTGGGTCGCACTGATGAGGCACTGATTGGCACCACTGGTGGGCATTGATAGGTGGCACTGATTGCTGGCACTGGCAGTAGTAGGTGGTATTGGTGGGCACAGATGAGGCGGCTTCGCCTCTTCCTCTTCGGGACCAATGTCCCTTGCACTGAAGCCGGTGATCGGCTTTTTTTTCTCATCACGCTGACAGCGTTAGGAGAAAAGAAAAAGATTACTGATCTTCTATTTACATCATGTGATCAGCTGTCATTGGCTGACAGCTGATCACATGGTAAGGGGCCGGGATCGACCCCTTACTCCAATCTGTGATCACCCAAGTCTCGGTGACTCTGTGATCACATCACACGCCCTGCAGGGGGCGCGCGGGGAGCATGCAAAGGGGAGGACGTCTATTGACGTACTCCCGGCAAAGTAGATCTGCGCTGTAGCCGTCATTCTAGCGCGGATCTGAAGGAGTTGATGTATTAATAAAATGTGAGAACTTTTTATTATAAAGTACTTTCTTGCTCTATTCTTGGCACCGTTAAAATCCTATTAAAAACATTCCTTGTTATGTAAATATTTACCCAGGGATGTGGTGCCTGTAAACCATGTAAAAATACATACAAAAAAATACATAAATATGGGGCGGCACAGTGGTGTAGTGGATAGCGCTTTCACCTAGCAGTAGGAAGGGTTGCTGGTTCGAATCCCAACCACGACACTACCTGCCTGGAGTTTTCATGTTCTCCCTGTCCCTGCATGAGTTTCCCCCGGGTACTCCGGTTTCCTCCCACACTCCAAAGGCATGCTGGTAGGTTAATTGGATCCTGTCTAAGTTTTCCCTAGTATGTATGAATGTGAGTTAGGGACCTTAGAGTGTAAGCTTCTTGAGGGTAGGGGCTAATGTGAATGTACAATGTATATGTAAAGTGCTGCGTAAATTGACGGCGCTATATAAGTACCTGAAATAAATATAATAAGGCTTACCTGTAGGTACAGTGCACGGTTTAGGAGATATTCACACTGTGCAGCCAGTGACGTCACCGGCGCATGTGCTCTGACGGGTCGGTATACCCATCCCGTCCCTTTGGAGCCCCATGACGCGGTTCTGGACTCCTGCGCACATGCGCCGGAGTGACTTCATCATGCCGCAACCAATCGTACGGCCAGAGAATGCGAACCTGGAAGGAAAACCGGGTGAGGGTGGAAGCGCCTGTCAGCGTGGTGCTGGAGGGCTTCTTTCTAAGGCAGCCTTTCTCAAACTTTTTACCCCAGGAAACCCTTCATTGGGGGTCAGTGGGAACAATGCCCCTTACTTTGGTAGTCAGTTAGAAGAATGCCCTTTTTTACAGTGGTGGCAAGAATGACGACCCCTTTACAGAGAGCTATAAAGATCATTGGTGTCATACCACTGGCTCCTCCAAGTGGCATTGGCTCCATGTAGGCACCATCAAACGGGAGGTAAATCAGCCACAGCTCAAGAAGCCCGTAGCCACCTCCTGGAGAAACCCTAGGGTTCCACGGAACCCTTGTTGAGAATGGCTGTTCTATGGTAAGTATTTCATAACCCTTTTGACATACCTTGAACATTTGTGTATTTAACGTGTTCATCATTCATTTCTTGATTTATATTCACTATTCCTTTAGGCTACATTTACACCTGAGTGTTGCGTTTTGAAGCATTTTTGGAGCAGAATTGCAAATTTTTTCAGCGTTTTGTTAGTTTTTCAACTAAACGGTGTGGAGTGCTGCTAAAAAAAGGGGAGGAGAGCTGCTTTTTAAACTGAAACTGCTCAAAAAAGCCCTGGAAAAAGCACTCATATTTCAGTCATTTCCATTGAAGTCTATGGGGACAAAGCGCTAAATTCTGCCTGAAAAGTAGCTCATGTACTTTTTGGAGTGACTGGCGTTTTGCTACAAGTGACAGAACGCTCAGATGTGAACAGGGGATATTGGAATGAATTGGATTTTGCTTGTTGAGCATTTTTGAGCTTCGAGTTACAAGCTACAAAACGCTCAAGTGTGAACGAGGCCTAAGTGATTTTCTATATAAGTTTATCTATTCATGGTTTATGGCTTTTATCACATATCGCTCTGTACTGTTTCTTTGTATACTTCTTATTTCACAACATGTTTACAGGAAAGGTCTCAGAATACTTAAATGAAGAAGAAAAAAAAAGCAATCTTCTTCCGTACAGTCTTGCAACTTTCTTTGACTCGCTGACCGCTTCAGCAGCTTGCCATCTATTTTTCCGGTCCCTGTGGCAGCGAACACATTATCAGTATTGCATAAATAGTAATTTGTTAGCGGTTACTCTCAGCGGTTAAGTGTTACGCAGAAAAAAAGCCTTTCTTCGACTTGTTTGATTTTTCTCCAAAAAAAGGAGTCTTGACTCGAAGGCATTCTGACATCTCCCCGTTCAGCCTTGATTTAATCAACCAGTGTGAAATTCCATTGGCCATGCCAAGCTGGCTGCATCTATCTTGGCTACAGGTCCTTTCCTTCCAGGATGGCTTTTCTGATAATTACAGTCACCGACAAGAGTGCTTTGCATCCATCAACAGAGAAGAGAGAAAGCTGCGAGCCAGAGTAACCACAACTGTGCTAAAATAGCACTATTTATCATTAGAAGAGGTCTTGCTATGTATTTTTTTTTCTTTCTTTAGTATGCCAGTACTTGGAAAATTGGTATCCTGTATTGTGGATGCAGAAGGCAAAAGGACTGGTCACCAGTACTGCCTGTATGGAGCCTATATTGCCTATAGGCTCCATACAGCTGACCTTTTCTCCATTACTCACTTAACATTTCTTGTTCTGCACTGTATCTCTGTGGAAGTTGCCATCTTGGGAGAGGCAGGGCTTTGCTGACTGATGTTAGTGCTGCCCACCTGACTTGTTGGGGGGTGTTGGGGTAATGATCAAGAAGCAGGAGGAGAGGCGAAGGAATCACAGAATGGATAAAACAGAAGCAGAGAATTCCTTGCACTACATGTCTTCAGCTACAGCCTCCTCTCCAGGAGAACAGTGAGCAGCACATACATATAGCTGTATGGCTCAAGGGACAGGAACTGTACTATTCTTTTTCAGGAAGCATTCAGGCAAAAGGTAGATTTTTAATGGTGCTGCTTAGACACTATTAAAAATTCAAGATTCACGTCTTTGCTTTTTGATTGCAAGACCCTTGCAAAGATGTCTTCCAGTTTACTCACTTTAATGATTGCAAATTTGGAATGGGCCGGCAGGGACACTACATTATTGTGGACCATTGAGAAGAGGCACCCCCATCCTATCCGTTATTGGTGAGCTCCATTTAAGAGCTTCCAAGCGGGGAATATTGTTTGGAGGGGTGTTCCATACCAAGGTGAAAAGGTACCCCATCCTCTAGCTGGGGACCAGCAAAACCTTGTTTGTGAAACTTCCCAGTAGAAAATACTACTTGATGGATGGTTTCTGTAGTTTGATAAGGCTATATACCAGCCTTTGTTGAATGTGCCTTATAGATACCACTATTTGGGCCTCCTATGTGGGGCCCCTGTGTACTTAAACATCTTGAATTTGAGCTGTATTTACACCCTCTGGTACCTGGTACACCCCTTACAAGCCTTCCATGCACCAATATCTACTCCTCCCTCCCCCTGATAGAGTACTTTGACTATCTAGAGAGTTGGGCTCCATTTGGCCCAGTTTTGGGCGAATTGGATGTCACAATTACACTCTGGTGTCCCTGGATCTTTCTCTGGAAGGTCACTATTTCTGCCCACAGGATTTGTTCTTGCCCATAGTTTTTCAAGGTCAATCAGCACCTACCCAATCTGTCCTGTGGAAGCAAATACATTTTACGAAACACGCTGACAAACAGGCATGGAGGAATTGTGGACCTGATTCTCGATACCTACCTACAGGTACATCTCTTTCTATATTAATGGACTTCCATACGCCTGATACGATTGGATCCATACTTCAATATCTGTGATTGGGTATCTTTTTGACCTATTGATTAATAGAGGGTGCTGTAATGATTTTATCATGTGTGTGTGTTTTTTTAAACAGTAATTGTAATAAAGATTGTAGTTTTTACATCAATTGCCTCATGTTGTGCCCACAAAGACCACTATGTTGGAGAAAGTAGGTTCTACTTTTTTCCTTGGAAAATATGTCATGCTACCCTACACAGTGATAGCAGATACAGGTGCTTGTAGATCTCACTGTACATCAGTGTTCCTTAAGAGAAGGGTGTCTTTGTATCTCCCATGTTTTGAGAAAGTGGAGCTTAGGCACTGAGCCGCATAATGCAATGTTGGTACTGAGAGGTGCTTACATTACTGTAGCTGAAAAGCTGATCCATGCATTTGTGTTCTCTCAACTCGACTGCTGCAATGCTTTACGCGCTGGTGTACCTAAATACACTATTAATCTACTACAATATGTACAAAATTCTGCAGCCAAAATCCTTCTTAGGTTTATTACAAGTGACCATAATAACCCTATCCTGGAGTCCTTGCACTGACTACCCTTCAGGTTTTTATATAGACTTTAAGATCCTCTTGCTAACCTATAAGACTCTTCATGGCTTGGCACCCCATTATCTCCCTGAACTTATATCAACCTACTCCCGCCTTCGTAACCTCCGCTCCTCAAATTCTGGTCTTCTGTCTGTCCCCTCTACTCCCCTAAACTCGATGGGAGACGGAGCCTTCTCCTGCCCCAAAACTCTAGACTTCAGTTCCAAAGAACATCAGAGAGTCATCTTCTCTAAACTCATTCAAATCAAATCTAAAAACCTTTTTCTTTAGACAAGCTTTCTTGTAATTGTCTCTTTTTTTACCCCGTGTTTTCGTTTCTTTTGTCTTTTTAAAACACTTAGAGAGGCTACCTTTTAAAGTGATATTAAAGTAATTTTTTTTTTAACAACAAACATGTTATACTTAACTTCTCTATGTAGTGGTTTTGCACAGAGCAGCGCCAATCCTCCTGCCCGCACTCCTAGCCCCCTCCCGCCTGCCCGCACTCCTAGCCCCCTCCCGCCTGCCAGCACTCCTAGCCCCCTCCCTTCTGCCAGCACTCCTAGCCCCCTCCTTCCTGACAGCACTCCTAGCCCCCTCCCTTCTGCCAGCACTCCTAGCCCCTCCTTCCTGCCCGCACTCCTAGCCCCCTCCTTCCTGCCCGCACTCCTAGCCCCCTCCCGCCTGCCAGCACTCCTAGCCCCCTCCCTTCTGCCAGCACTCCTAGCCCCATCCTTCCTGCCCGCACTCCTAGCCCCCTCCTTCCTGCCCGCACTCCTAGCCCCCTCCCTCCTGGCAGCACTCCTAGCCCCCTCCCTTCTGCCCGCACTCCTAGCCCCCCTCCCTTCTGCCCGCACTCCCAGCCCCCCTCCCTCCTGCCCGCACTCCCAGCCCCCTCCCTCCTGCCTGCACTCCCAGCCCCCTCCCTCCTGACCGCACTCCTAGCCCCCTCCCTCCTGCCCGCACTCCTAGCCCCCTCCCTCCTGCCCGCACTCCTAGCCCCCTCCCTCCTGCCCGCACTCCTAGCCTCCCCCTCTGCCCGTTCTCCTATCCCACTACCTCCTGCCCGCACTCCTAGCCCCCTCCCTCCTGCCCGCACTCCTAGCCCCCTCCCTTCTGCCCGCACTCCTAGCCCCCTCCCTCCTGCCAGCACTCCTAGCCCCCTCCCTCCTGCCAGCACTCCTAGCCCCCTCCCTCCTGCCCGCACTCCCAGCCCCCTCCCTCCTGCCCGCACTCCTAGCCCCCTCCCTCCTGCCCGCACTCCCAGCCCCCTCCCTCCTGCCCGCACTCCCATCCCCCTCCCTCCTGCCCGCACTCCTGTCCCCCTCCCTCCTGCCCGCACTCCTAGCCCCCTCCCTCCTGCCCGCACTCCTAGCCCCCTCCCTCCTGCCCGCACTCCTAGCCCCCTCCTTCCTGCCCGCACTCCCAGCCCCCTCCCTCCTGCCCGCACTCCTATCCCGCTCCCTCCTGCCCGCACTCCTGTCCCCCTCCCTCCTGCCCGCACTCCTAGCCCCCTCCCTCCTGCCCGCACTCCTAGCCCCCTCCCTCCTGCCCGCACTCCTAGCCCCCTCCCTCCTGCCCGCACTCCTAGCCCCCTCCCTCCTGCCCGCACTCCTAGCCCCCTCCCTCCTGCCCGCACTCCCAGCCCCCTCCCTCCTGCTCGCACTCCTATCCCCCTCCCTCCTGCCCGCACTCCTATCCCCCTCCCTCCTGCCCGCACTCCTAGCCCCCTCCCTCCTGCCCGCACTCCTAGCCCCCTCCCTCCTGTCGGGTGCCCCTATAGCAAGCAGGCTTGTTCCCAAGCCGCTGCTCTGCATGCCCATTCACACACAGAGCTGCGGCTCGGGCCCACCCTCTCTCTCTCCTCATTGGCTCACTGCCTGTTGTCTCAGCCAATGAGAAGGGAGAGTCCCCAGAGAGCCGAGGCTCTTGTGCACAGAGCTGGATCGCGATGGGGCTCAGGTAAGTATTGGGGGAGCTGCTGCACAGAGAAGGTTTTTTTACCCTCATGCATAGAATGCATGAAGATAAAAAAAAACTTGAGCCTTTAGAACCACTTTAAAGGCGCTATATAAAACAACGTTCATTATTACATTACAGGGTGCGAAGGAGAAGCATGACTTTCTGAAGAGTCCAAATTCGCATAGGATGCTTTAGTTTTACCTTTGGTTGTGTTCATTTTGAAGTACACCCATCATTTGTATGCAACACGTGTAGTTTTGGGTATTTGTGAAAACCTGTTTCAATCCATCCTATATTTATTTTTACTAGCATGTTTACTCTGTCTAAATCCATATGTGGCTGTGCGTCTTCCTCTCTGTTTATTTTTGGCATTCAATCTCTGTTCTTGAACACGAGCAACGATGATGCCAAAATATGATCTGATGGTGGGCAGTACCCACTGTCATGGACAGATGCACACTTTGGGATTTTATGTGATAGACCAACACAAAGTGCCACATAATTGTGAAGTGGAAGGAAAATGATAAATGGTTTTCAATTTTTTTACAAATATCTGAAAAGTGTGATGTGCAATTGTATTCAGTGAATACTTTGTAGAACCACCTTTCGCTGCAATTACAGCTGCAAGTCTTTTTCGGGATATCGCTACCAGCTTTGCACATCTTTTTTGCAAAATATCTCAAGCTCTGTCAGATTGGATGGAGAGTGTCTGTGAACAGCAAATTTCAAGTCTTGCCTCAGATTCTCAATTGGATTTAGGTCTGGACATTGACTGGGCCATTCTAACACCTGAATATGCTTTTATCGAAAACCATTCCATTGTAGCTCTGGCTGTATGTTTAGGGTCGTTGTCCTGCTGGAAGGTGAACCTCCTCCCCAGTCTCAAATCTTTTGCAGTGTCTAACAGGTTCCATCTTCCCATTAACTCTGACCAGCTTCCCTGTCCCTGCTAAAAAAAGCATCCCCACAACATGATGCTGCCATCACCATGTTTCACGGTGGGGATGGTGTGTTCAGAGTGATGTGCAGTGTTCGTTCTCCGTCACACATAGCGTTTTCCTTTTAGGCCAAAAGGTTAAATTTTGGTCTCATCTGACCAGAGCACCTTCTTCCACATGTTTGCTGTGTCCCCAACATGGCTTCTCACAAACTGCAAAAGGGACTTCTTATGACTTTCAACCATTGCTTTCTTCTTTCATTCTTAAGACCAGATTTGTGGAGAGCACGACTAATAGTTGTCCTGTGGACAGATTCTCCCACCTGAGCTGTGGATCTCTGCAGCTCCTCCAGAGTTACCATGGACCTCTTGGCTGCTTCTCTGATGAATGTTCTCCTTGCCCGGCCTGTCAGTTTAGGTGGACGGCCATGTCTTGGTAGGTTTGCAGTTGTGCCATACTATTTCCATTTTTGGATGATGGATTGAACAGAGCTCCGTGAGATGTTCGAAGCTTGGTGGATATTTTTTTATAACCTAACCCTGCTTTAATCTTCTCCACAACTTTATCCCTGACCCGTCTGGTGTGTTCCTTGGCCTTTGCGATGCTGTTTGTTCACTAAGGTTCTCTAACAAACCTCTGAGGGCTTCACAGAACAGCTGTATTTATACTGATATTAAATTACACACAGGTGGACTCTATTTACTAATTAGGTGACTTCTGAAGGCAATTTGTTCCACTAGATTTTAGTTAGGGGTATCAGAGTAAAGGGGGCTGAATACAAATGCACGCCACACTTTTCAGATACTTATTTGTAAAAAATTTGGAAAACCACTTAACATTTTCCTTCCACTTCACAATTATGTGCCATTTTGTGTTGGTCTATCACACAAAATCCCAATAAAATACATTTACGTTTTTGGTTGTAACATGAGAAAATGTGGAAAATTTCATGGGGCATGAATACTTTTTCAAGGCGCTGTATATCCTGTATAATAATTTGTGACTGCTATTGAAACTGTTTTTTTTTTTAAAGTTGCTAAAGACACCTTTCCTCTCTCTAATTTAGTAATTTTTTCCTCAACAAGATCTATCCGAGTGAGTGGCTGTAAGTCAGCATGGTGGTGGGTAACATCACATCATTGTGTAGATCTTGCACTGGTCATCCGGCCAAGTTGCAGACCAAGATTGGTGTAGCCAGCTAACAGGACATTTTGGTCTCTATGAAACCTCTGAGCAGGACAGTGACCCAAAACAAAGTTTAAAACTTTAAACAGAGTTTTAAACAAAGAACCACAATTATCCAATAACCAACAAAAGCCCAGACTCCAATCACATTGAGAATCTGTGGCAAAACTTGAATATTGCTGTTTATCAGCTTTTACCCGAATAACCTGACCAAGCTGGAGAAGTTTTGCCGAAAAGAGTGATGAAAAGCGATGTGCAAAGCTGACATCCCAGCAATAGTTTCAGATGAAGGTGGTTTTGTCAAGTATTTGAATCAACAAATATCTTTTTTTTTTTTTTTTGGATTAACATAAGCAAGTATAAAATATTTTGTTTCAATCAAGAGGTAAAAAACATAACCAAATCCATGTTTTAAAATTACAAAGTGTGGAAAAGTATACACACACATATGTAATTTTACACAATGTATGCATGTATCCATACAGGTAAAATACACATGTGTACATGTGTCTGCGCACAGCTACCAGCAGCATTGGTAGTGATTTGCACAGCTTGCATGACATTGTTTTTTCCAGTTGGCTGAGCAGATGCCAGCCCAGGGGGCCCCTGAGAAATGACTTTGATAGATGGCTGCTGTCGGAGAAGCTAGCATACAGCAGATTAGTGGAAGCCCAAAGAGAATCTCGGCTGCTTTGTACAGAGTTTGGTCCAATAAGATAATTTTTCTAATTAACCTATGGAGCACTGATGTAGCGAGGAGAGAGGGAAAGAAAAAGGCTTTGGCTCTTTTTTCTGAGCCATGTTAGAGGTTTTTTTTTTGTTGTCTGTTCATGGACAGAATTAAAATTTTTACAGCTTTTCTGAAAAAAAAGAAAATATTAATTTAAAGGGAAACTTGTGTAATTTGACTGGATGCACATTTTGAGTTGATGCAATATATGACAAGACGTAGACATTTTCTGTTCCATATTTTGATTATCGTACATATTTTCACATGCTTCTTTTAGGGCCCATTCACACAATTCTGGTGTATTTTTCTGCATGTTAAGGTTTATTGTGTTAGTGATTGTAAATGATCTTGTGAAAATAGGTGCAGCGCTAAAAAGAAAAAAAAAAAATGATAAATGCATATAAATCACAAATATACAGTATCTCACAAAAGTGAGTACACCCCTCACATTTTTGTAAATATTTTATTCTATCTTTTCATGTGACAACACTGAGGAAATGACACTTTGCTACAATGTAAAGTAGTGAGTGTACAGCTTGTATAACAGTGTAAATTTGCTGTCCCCTCAAAATAACTCAACACACAGCCATTAATGTCTAAACCGCTGGCAAGAAAAGTGAGTACACCCCTAAGTGAAAATGTCCAAATTGGGCACAAAGTGTCAATATTTTGTGTGCCCACCATTATTTTCCAGCACTGCCTTAACCCTCTTGGGCATGGAGTTCACCAGAGCTTTATAGGTTTTCACTGGAGTCCTCTTCCACTCCTCCATGACGACATCACGGAGCTGGTGGATGTTAGAGACCTTGCGCTCCTCCACCTTCCGTTTGAGGATGCCCCGCAGATGGTCAATACGGTTTAGGTCTGGAGACATGCTTGGCCAGTCCATCACCTTTACCCTCAGCTTCTTTAGCAAGGCAGTGGTCATCTTGGAGGTGTGTTTGGGGTCGTTATCATGTTGGAATACTACCCTGCAGCCCGGTCTCCGAAGGGAGGGGATCATGCTCTGCTTCAGTATGTCACAGTACATGTAGGCATTCATGGTTCCCTCAATGAACTGTAGCTCCCCAGTGCTGGTGTCTTGCCGAGAAAGTTCCCCCGGCGGATAAGGACCCCCCTGTACTGCGCAGCGCTTGCGCAGTACGAACGACTAAGGAGCCGCCGAAAATAGCCGAAGCTGAAAACCTTCAGTCAGCTGTGCACGGCGCCTGCGCCCTGAGTCCAGGTTCAAGCCCCACCATCCAATTGGACCTAGAGGTATAATAAAAAAGTGCCGAGCAAAGCGAGGCTGTGCCCGAAGCGCAGCGAGCGGCCCTCTTACAGGTGCCGTGTACAGCTGATTTACAACTATTCGGCTTCGGCTATTTCCGCCGGCTCGTACTGTGCAAGCGCTGTGCCTGCACAGTACAGGGGGGTCCTTATCTGCCAAGGGGAACTTTCTCGGCAGAACACCGGCAGCACTCAAGCAGCCCCAGACCATGACACTCCCACCACCATGCTTGATTGTAAGCAAGACACACTTGTCTTTGTACTCCTCACCTGGTTGCCGCTACACACACTTGACACCATCTGAACCAAATAAGTTTATCTTGGTCTCATCAGACCACAGGACATGGTTCCAGTAATCCATGTCCTTTGTCTGCTTGTCTTCAGCAAACTGTTTGCGGGCTTTCTTGTGCATCATCTTTAGAAGAGGCTTCCTTCTGGGATGACAGCTATGCAGAACCAATTTCATGCAGTGTGCGGCGTATGGTCTGAGCACTTACAGGCTGACCCCCCACCCCTTCAACCTCCGCAGAAATGCTGGCAGCACTCATACGTCTATTTCCCAAAGACAACCTCTGGATATGATGTTGAGCACGTGCACTCAACTTCTTTGGCCAACCATGGCGAGGCCTGTTCTGAGTGGAACCTGTCCTGTTAAAACGCTGTATGGTCTTGGCCACCGTGCTGCAGCTCAGTTTCAGGGTCTTGGCAATCTTCTTATAGCCTAGGTCATCTTTATGTAGAGCAACGAGTCTTTTTTTCAGATCCTCAGAGAGTTCTTTGCCATGAGGTGCCATGTTGAACTTCCAGTGACCAGTATGAGAGAGTGAGAGCGATAACACCAAATTTAACACACCTGCTCCCCATTCACACCTGAGACCTTGTAACACTATCGAGTCACATGACACTGGGGTGGGAAAATGGCTAATTAGGCCCAATTTGGACATTTTCACTTAGGGGTGTACTCACTTTTGTTGCCAGCGGTTTAGACATTAATGGCTGTGTGTTGAGTTATTTTGAGTAGACAGAAAATTTACACTGTTATACAAGCTGTACACTCACTACTTTACATTGTAGCAAAGTGTCATTTCTTCAGTGTTGTCACATGAAAAGATATAATAAAATATTTACAAAAATGTGAGGGGTGTACTCACTTTTGTGAGATACTGTATATGTAAAGTCCATAGAAAAAAAACAAAAAACAAGTAAGAGGGTGTATGAAACAGTCCACCACAAGTGTGAATATTAATAAAAATCCAGTAATGTGCTATATCCTCTTATATAATTCTTCCTTTCACCAAGAGAGACATAGCGTACACTTCACCCGAGCACCACTTAGTGTATATGAGTCCACCAGATAGGGGGACTACCTATAACGGGTAGTCGGGACACGCTTTATTTGTGATCAATGCTGGAGCATCATGGACTCTCCACAGAACCCATGTGCTTGTGTTTCATTGCTGGTAGCGCACCACACTACCGTTGGCAAGGTGCATTAGGGTGGCATTCAGAATGAATGGCACCGCATCATAATGCATGTAATGTGCGTTACCACAACTCCATAGTGCAAATAGGCCCTTAGTGGCCATCTCTATATCAGGGATTGTGATGGGCTTCATTACTTAACCCGATCTGGCATGTAAGTAGTGCTCTAGTGCTACACCTTTGTTGCCTGGAAATACCTGTGCTAGTTTTAAGATTGATCCTTTTGCCCCTATGGTGGGTTTTGAACCCTAGATCCAGGCTCCACATGAGGTCTCTACATTTCCTGTCATTCAGGTATCAAATGCTAGAACGTTTGTGAGCAGTAGAGGCTCTGGCATTTGGCTGTTTAATTGCGTTGGATGCTATGTTTAAAAATCAAAAAAATCTAAATGTTTAAAAATCAAAAATCTAAATCAAAGCGCCACACTAAAATGTCCCAAGTCAACCTCCAGGACAACTTACATGAGAGAGGGGCTCCTCCCACCAGGAAACACATCGACTTCTCTGTTAAAAAAAACCCAGCATACTCTCAGGTCCTCAGTTCTATGTCTTTCCTCTGGCCAGATAGGACACATCATCCATTTATTTATTTTTTTTTCTATCAGGCCGTCATGCTTGGAGCAGGGGCCTCCTGAGTGCGGTCATCTTTCATAAGAGAGGGGTCTTTGTGTATGACCTCCATACAGGCTCTCCAGAACCTTTTGGATCGCTTTTCAAAAAAGTTTTATGCTTTTTTTTTTTTTTGCTCCTTGTGGAGTGAGCTCTCCAAGCAAGCAGTGAGAGCGTCTCACTCAGGGGAGATGAGGTTGCTGCCTGTGACCGGGGGCCTATTACCCAGAGCTGGCGGGTGTGCACTGCGTGGCGGTGGTCCTCGTCCAGAGTAGATGCTGGCAACGATGTGTCCTGCATCCCCAGGGGTTCTCAGGCGGCGGAATGGCGTCACTTCTGACATGCTTGCGGACAAATATTTTTTTAGGTAGCCCCAGCCAGCTCCTGAAATGTGACCACGTCCTCCTGTCGGTTCACACCCTGATGAAGTTGGCGCTGTGTGAATCCCTAAACGTGTTGGGTAATTTATTCAGTATAAGTTTGAAATAAAACCCTGATTTTTTTAGACTCTGAAACTTCAGTGTGGTGCTTGAATTTTTATTTAGACTCTAAACATTGCATTCACTTCCCAAGGTTCCTGCGACAGTTCCTTGGGGTATGGAAGCAGCCCACATATTGGTTGCCCCAGTGGCTCACTACTAGTACAGCTAGTACAATCAGATTTAAACACAAAAGCTCTTCACCTAAGGTTCCAGTACCAGTAATCCATCATTCCAAGTAATGATTGGGTTGGGTCTTAGCATCATGAGCTGGAGGGCTTGATCTCTACTTGGTACCATGTACATCTAAGGCCTAAAGTCCAAGGAGACTCCAGAGGGGCCTAAAGATTAATTTGAATACTAACACAGTTAGTATTCAAAAGTTGAAGTTATCCCAAAAGTTGCACTTTAGCACTGTTCTTGGCATATGCATGTTCCATGTCCATGTTGCACCAGTTAGCAAAAAAAGAATGGGCAGAATAGCTCTCAAAACAAGCCACAGCATCCCTCATTTTTCTGTCTGGACAGGTTCCTTCTAAGGAAGACTACATCCAAATCTCTCCTCCATTTTTCGATATCCCTTTGCTGAAATTTTTTTTTTTAAATCTCTGCCGTCTGATGGGCTTGTGCAAGCTTTATATATTTTTTTAAATTATATTTTCTCCCTAGTGTTTCTGTAACTGTTAAAGGACAACTGTAGTTTTATACTAAAATCCTCACATTTATACCTTTACCCCTTCTGAAATAACCTGCACTGATACCCCTCCACCCCAGATTTTTATTTACTTCTGTATCTGCGCTGCCTCCTGTGCAAAGTTGTCTTCTCCTTGGCAAAAAAATTCCATCATGATGCCGCCCTACCAGTGCACTGTTCACAGACTTGTAAGGGACTGCCCTGTCAACGGGTGCTGCTTCCCGGGATGTCTGTGAGGGACCACTATACATACGGTACAGACTGTGACCCATAGTGTTTCTTTGTTTGCCGCTCACCTGATATGTGGTATACATGTGGATTCCACTGCATCCGCAACTGGGAGAGCTGGCAGGAGATGAAGCCCATCCTGACTCCTAGCTGTAGCTCAAGGAAGAGAAAGGAGGTGACCCCCAATACCGCACATCCGTGTGATCCTATGTTGGTGAGAAGAGTGGCAACCTCAGCCTGGACTCCAACCAGGCCGCGTCCCCAGTGCGTTTCACTCCACCCCCGGAGCTTATACATACGGTACAGGTTAGATCGGGGAGAACAGGAGAGGTTTTGTATAAAACTACATTTGCCTTCTAGCTGGGGAAAGTGGTGATATTCCTGTTCCAAAAAAAAAAAAAAAAAATGAAAAAGAGAACAAAAAAACGAAAAAAAAAAATAATAATAATTATTATATATATATATATATATATATATATATATATATATATATATATATATACAGTGGCTTGCGAAAGTATTCGGCCCCCTTGAACTTTTTAACCTTTTGCCACATTTCAGGCATCAAACATAAAGATATAAAATGTTTATTTTTTGTGAAGAATCACCAACAAGTGGGACACAATTGTGAAGTGGAACGAAATCTTTTGGATTTTTGAAACTTTTTTAACTAATAAAAAAATGAAAAGTCGGGCGTGCAAAATTATTCGGCCCCCTTGCGTTAATACTTTGTAGAGCCACCTTTTGCTGCGATTACAGCTGCAAGTCGCTTGGGGTATGTCTCTATCAGTTTTGCACATTGAGAGACTGAAATTCTTGCCCATTCTTCCTTGCAAAACAGCTCGAGCTCAGTGAGGTTGGATGGAGAGCGTTTGTGAACAGCAGTTTTCAGCTCTTTCCACAGATTCTCGATTGGATTCAGGTCTGGACTTTGACTTGGCCATTCTAACACCTGGATACGTTTATTTGTGAACCATTCCTTTGTAGATTTTGCTGTATGTTTGGGATCATTGTCTTGTTGGAAGATAAATCTCCGTCCCAGTTTCAGGTCTTTTGCAGACTCCAACAGGTTTTCATCCAGAATGGTCCTGTATTTGGCTGCATCCATCTTCCCCTCAATTTTAACCATCTTCCCTGTCCCTGCTGAAGAAAAGCAGGCCCAAACCATGATGCTGCCACCACCATGTTTGACAGTGGGGATGGTGTGTTGAGGGTGATGAGCTGTGTTGCTTTTACGCCAAACATATCGTTTTGCATTGTGGCCAAAAAGTTCGATTTTGGTTTCATCGGACCAGAGCACCTTCTTCCACATGTTTGGTGTGTCTCCCAGGTGGCTTGTGGCAAACTTTAGACGAGACTTTTTATGGATATCTTTGAGAAATGGCTTTCTTCTTGCCACTCTTCCATAAAGGCCAGATTTGTGCAGTGTACGACTGATTGTTGTCCTTTGGACAGACTCTCCCACCTCAGCTGTAGTTCTCTGCAGTTCATCCAGAGTGATCATGGGCCTCTTGGCTGCATCTCTGATCAGTCTTCTCCTTGTCTGAGCTGAAAGTTTAGAGGGACAGCCAGGTCTTGGTAGATTTGCAGTGGTCTGATACTCCTTCCATTTCAAAATGATCGCTTGCACAGTGCTCCTTGGCATATTTAAAGCTTGGGAAATCTTTTTGTATCCAAATCCGGCTTTAAACTTCTCCACAACAGTATTACGGACCTGCCTGGTGTGTTCCCTGGTCTTCATGATGCTCTCTGCGCTTTCAACAGAACCCCAAGACTATCACAGAGCAGGTGCATTTATACAGAGACTTGATTACACACAGGTGGATTCTATTTATCACCATCAGTCATTTAGGACAACATTGGATCATTCAGAGATCCTCGCTGAACTTCTGGAGTGAGTTTTCTGCACTGAAAGTAAAGGGGCCGAATAATTTTGCACGCACCACTTTTCAGTTTTTTAATTGCTAAAAAAGTTTAAAATATCCAAAAGATTTCGTTCCACTTCACAATTGTGTCCCACTTGTTGGTGATTCTTCACAAAAAATTAAAATTTTATATCTTTATGTTTGAAGCCTGAAATGTGGCAAAAGGTTGAAAAGTTCAAGGGGGCCGAATACTTTCGCAAGCCACTGTATTTATATATAAATAAATAACATATTTATAGTGTGTTCCATTATTCCATTTTTGTTCATATATTGGTGTCTTCGTTCAGCACGATAGAAGTCATTACAAGCCAGACAGCTTCTCATTCCAGTTGGGAGTGTCCAGTGGTGCTTCCAGCCTGGTCAGAAGCCGTGCAATTTATTTCCAGCACTTGTTTTGCAGAACATCTGTGATCTGAAATAGCACATTCTGGGGGTGGTTGGTGACCTGATTCAGGCGAGGATTGCTTTTAGTTTAGTTATTTTTTTTTATGCTTGTCATTTACTGACCATTAAATGAAAATTCTCTCTACTTCCCTTTCCTGTTATTAACTCCTCAAGTTCGCAATATTTATGGTTACGTTTTTCTTAAAGTGGTTGTAAACCTCAGACAGGAAATATGAACAAAGCATATCCCACTATAGTGCATTATTGACTCAATCCAAAGCACTAAGTGTCATTTCTGTCTGCTGCCTTGTTTCTCTGCTGTCCATCTGACTCGCTTCTGACACGTTTTCCTGACACCAAGAGAAAAAAGGTGACTGGGGAGGGACCTCCAGCACGTAGCCTCTTATTGACAGCCTTAGCTTTGTTCCTATGCGCTGTGTGAAGGGGGATTTGTGCATTCCCTCCAATCAGCTCTCAGACCTCTCCTCGCTGAGCTCTGCAGTGTAACCTCAGCTCTCCGCCCCCTGCTTTGTGGAAGCTCAGACCAGCTTTAAAAATTCTGGGCATTGAACAGTTGTCGAGAAGAGAAAACTGAAGATAAATGGGTACAATGTAGGAGGATTTATTTCATCTTTGTATCACCTGAGGCCGGTCACTTCACTGGGTCTATGTCACTTTAAAGTATATGTTAGGGCAAAAAAACAACATATTTAATGTATTATTGCAATATATGCACAATTCCCCATGTTGTCACCCTGCAAGTACAGAATAATACTTGTTGATCTTCCAGCATACAGGTATTCTGTGGAGGAAATGGTGTCAGCCCTGCCCTGTTGTTTTACGCTAAACTAGTGAAGTCACCCCTCACTTTATATCCACATGCTAGATTCGAATTGTTTTGTAGTCCAAGAAAAGATCTGGGAGGGCTAAATAGACTTGGTGTGCATCAGACACAATCTACAGCTAATATTTTTTTTAACAAATTTAACAAAAAATCGTATATTTAACAGACCAGAAAGGTACAATAAAAATTTGCTGTTGGCGTTTACGTACACTTTAAAGTGATTGTAAACCTACAGTTTTTTTTTTTTTTTTTTTAAGGTAACATACATATGATTACCTGCTCTGTGCAATGGTTTTGTACAGAGCAGAGCCGATCCTCCTCTTCTTGTCCCCCGCCGGCGCTCCTGGCTCCTCCCCCTGCCGAGTTCCCCCATAGCAACCTGCTCTCTCCCGAGCTGCCTTTGTGTGTCCATTGACCCCTCCTCACTGGCAGTGATTGACAGCAGTAGGAGCCAATGGCTCCTGCTCCTGTCTCTGAGCCTATGAAGAGGGAGAGAGCTGCTGCTCTTGTGTTCAGCTCTGGATCGGGATCAGGCTCATGGGGGGGTGGGGGGGGGGCTGAAAGGAGAGCAGAACACAGCAGGTTTTTTTATTTTATTTTAATGCATAGAATGCATTCTAGCTTTACAACCACTTTAAATAAAATATCTAATATACCATCTGTATGATTTATCTGTTCTACAGATTAAAAAAAAAAAAACAATTTAGGACTTTTGGATTAATGATAAGTAATGATACAGTGATTCACAATTGCTTTGAAAGAGTATCTTTGTTTTATCATACCTTGTCATTTAATCTTTTAGTAATAAAAATATCTTCTGTTTCTCATATTGCAGAAAGTGAACGTTCCAACAATTCTTCGGTCACCAAAGGAAAGAAAACCCAGTAAACGGGATGGAGGGACACACAAGACACTACCATTGCCCGCGGTTCTCTACAGGTAATTGTTATCCATATTTTGATTAGCATTGCAATTTAGTTTCCCCCCTAGAAAAGATTGGTAATGTTTTCAAATCAGAGTGCCACTGCAGCGCTTTGCTTGTCCGGCTTCGTGTTAATTTGTTTTTCAGCCAGAGGGCAAGTAAATCCTGCTTCCTGATTGATGCGCTATGTGCGCTTTCTTGTCTCATTTTTTTTTTCATGTAGTTGTGGAATATGCAAGAAGAATTATGACCAGCACCTACTGCTCTTGTGTGATACCTGCAAGCTACATTACCATTTGGGCTGCCTGGACCCCCCACTGACCAGGATGCCTAAGAAGACCAAGAACAGTTACTGGTAAGTATACACGGGAAGGCTGGGAGTTCTGCTTTTTTTTTTTTTTTTTTTAAGCGTGCCTGTCGTCTGAGAGAACCCAGTATGGGGAAGTGGAATCTTTATTGGCTCTGCTTGCAGTCCAATCTGACACAAGCCCTCACCGCTGGTATCAATGATTCAGGTAGAATCAGTTGCATTTGGCCCTGATATATTTGAACACAAATTATATTTGAATTTGGTATAGGTGACAAACTTTTGCACCCACTCTTGTTTTGTAATGGATAACAATTACATGGGGAAAAAACAGTTCTGATATTGCTGTAGCCCAAATTGTAATGGTCTTCAATAGAAGTGACTAACTATTGATCTTCAATTAATAAATGGCTACATTAGAAGAGAAGTACAGCCAAAGATGGTTTGGAGGTGCTTTTCCTATGGATCACAGAAGTGTGCAGTTCGTTCTGCACTCCTGTGACCTGTTTTCAGCAGACAGGGCTGAAGCCCGCTGTCGGCTGATGTCACCGAGGCGGTCCAAGATCGCGTCAATGAAGTCGGGATCCGCCCACATGCCTAGACCAGCACACGGCTTAGCCTCTCAGCGAGCCACTGAGAGGTTAAGTCGGCCATTCCTGCCCTCTCCACAGCCCAGCAGCGCTTCAGTGAGCGCAAAGGGGGGGCGAAGCAGAGAGCAAGGACTGACAGGGAGTTGTGAGTACCGAGCGATCAGTGGTGTTTGATTGCTCAGTTCTCAGTGTTGGAGCCAGCAGGGGACAGATGCAGCATTGGGCCGATGCTGTATTTACCTAGGTAAGTATGATTCTTTAAAAGAGAAGTATTTTTTTTTTTTAAATAGAAAGAATAACTGTAGTAGTGGCTTAAGTCAAGGCAAATTTGCTTTGAATCTAGGAGCCAGGTAAAAAAAGAGCCAGTTATTTGTAACTAACAAAGTTTATGGGTAGAACTTGTAACATGTTCTCGAAGATGAACTTCTCCTTTAACCCTTTCGCCGCCAGTGCCGTTTTAGCGGCTTTTTTCTTTTTTCTGCACACGTTAAAAAATCATTTTAGGCCTGAAGAACAATAAAACCGCCAAAACATATATTTTCTGAAAGCAAGCACCCTACAGAATAAAATAGTCTTAGTCACACGATATTACTGCAAAGGTAGACACTAAGAAACACAAAATTTCAGTAGAAAACACATTAAAGTTAATTTTAGAGGGCACAAAAATTTAAATTGTTAGTAAACTTAAAAATCTGAGGTCCTGCCAAGTAGATTCCCAACATGTCTAACCTTAAATTTGCGTGTGCCAATGAAATGGCGATAAACTTCAGTACCCTATATAAACAAAGGCGACGCTTTAAAAGCTGTAGGTCATGAGTTTAGGGTTATGGAGGAGATCTAGTGCTAGAATTATTGCTATCATTCCAGAGTGCGCAGTGATGTGTATAGCAATCATTGTTTTGAGGCGTAGGAGCACAGACACATGCATTTATATTTGTACATGCGTATATGTGGGGATGGGACCTCCATTTTTTTTTGGTTGGGGGGGATTAAATGTGCTTAGGTGTAATTTAAAATTTGTACCAACAAATATTATTTTTCTTTAACTTTTTTTTTTCATCACATAGGGGACAGAGTCCCCTATGGAATGATTGTTTGGTGACAGGTTCTCTTTATTGAGACATCCAGGGTCTGTGCTCCACTGAATGTAATGTAATGCACATTGCACTGCATTACATTCTTTCCCGGCCTTGATGGCTGGGAAACTGTCAGTGGGGTCAAACATGTCACTTCCAGGTCAGTAACAAGATGTGTGTCTGCTTTCCTCCCTCTCCTCATCCCAGCAGTACCCCCTATGGCCTTCCGGGGCCCACAGATGGGCAAGCAAAGCCAGGATACATAGCAAGGGGAAGCATTGGAGTGGCAGCCCAAGTGCCAGGATGCAATTTCTTGTCGCCAGGCGACCTGACGCCTGAGATTTGTCGAGCCAGCCTTATATCATTTCTTCAAGGAAGAAAGTTCAGAAAAACAGCACTGATAGAGCAGGAGCCAGCAGCATTGAAAGTTGTAGCCTAGGATGGCAAGGCGCACTCCGTCCTCCACCGTCCCTTCTTTTCTCCAAACTTACAAACTGGCTGGAGACTGTGCTGTCCACTGTTAACTGTTTCCTACGATGACCAGAAGTTCACAAAAGCAGCACAGAGACCAGGAGCCAGCAGCGCTAAAAGTTGAGCAAATGCTAGGTTAAGAAGTTTAATAAATAGTTCACAGGGCACTATTTGTTTCATTGTGCTCAGTGTGTTCAGCCACCGTGTCCTCCGTCTGGCTAAGGCTCTATTCTGCTGAGGACAGCCAGGTCCTCACCTTGTCCATGTCCTGTCTGAACAGCCCCACATCTAGTTGTACGGCATATCCACCTTTGAAGTCAGGGTGGTTATAGAGGTCTGGCAGTTGGCAATTGCGGCCAGGACCTCCGCTAGTACCGGCTGGGGTGAGGAGGGCTGATCGCTCTGCTCCGTCTGGTACGCCATATTGGTTGTGGAGCACGTTCGTGTGTCCACACGGCTGGCAGAGGCCGGAGTAGTTTCCTCCGGTATAGGGGGGAAATAAATCTTAACCCGTCCTTTTGCCGCCCCTGATGATCTGCGGCGCATGGAAGGTGCTCAGTGTGTTACGCTAAAAAAATGCTGGGGGTTTCACCCGTTCTAAAGTCCATCAGACTGTTCTGGCTTGGTCTCGGAGCTATGGGCTCCTTGACAGTTGAGGTTCTAGTGACCTATCAGTGTTCATTTTTCAAAGCAGGCAAACATAGGAAAGTTCCTGTGTGTAACACAGCCAACGCCTTCAGGGGTTCCTCCCAGGAGGGAAGATCTGCATCCTTCCATGGCTAGGCCCAAGGCCTAGTACAGACTGAACTTCTACAATGACCTCCTCACAGGACAAATGCCCAGGAGGAAAGAAACCGAACATCAAGTATCTTAGATAATGAATAGTTCTCCTAGAATGCAACAGTAGGTTCCCCAGGCCTAGTAAATGGTTAGACTATCAAACACTCATAGGTGCTGACTACAGCCCACTTCTGGGTTCAGAATTGCAAACATACATAAAGGAATTTTCGCAAAAATACTACATCCCTCTACATTAAAATAAAAAAATAAAAAAGCATATTTTAGAAGCTGTAAAATGGTGTTCTGACTACAGGCAGACACCTGGAGAAGATACAGTATAAAGCCCAAGTCAAGATCAAGTCACAGCTTTACTGCTTACTGGAAATTTGCCATTGACAGTTGAGCTTTACACAGCAGATCACAGGGCTTCATCTAAACTTGGGGCGAGGTCAAGGTTTTATGGACACAGGATCCAAGAGGGACTCAAGAATAAATTTTACTAAAATAAATAAAAGGATCGTGCACTTGAGCGTTGTCGTTACCTTGGATACATTTTAGATCAAGTCACTTCACTTGAAGGGTTGATTTGATGGCTGAGTTACTTGGGGTGTGGTAGGGAGCGGGAGGTTAAATGTTAGGGCCAGTCCAAAGGATGTGTTAAGGTTTGACATGAGAGCATATGAGGAAACAATGTTTTCACAATTTTTCACACCACATGCAAAGAGACTATTAAGTCCCATCTCTGCAAAAAAAAAAAAAAAAAAGAGGCAGAGACATATGTTTCTTTTCTTTCTCATTTGCATGGTGCTGGTGTGCCCGGTACAAATGACTCCTATGCTCATGCGCAGGAGTCTCGTCATCTGTCAGTGGCAGAAAACCCAGCACCCTGAAGATGTCCTGGGAGGAGGGGTTATGCCTGGGAGGGGACTTCCTTGCTTTTTTTTTGTTTTTGCCGTGTCCAATTACCGGAAGGTGGCAGCATAACCCTGTTGTAATAGGGATGAGGATACCCTGTGTCCTATGATGTACTCCAAAAAAAGGAATTTACAGAAAAGCCAAAAATACCATTATTTCCTTTATATCTTACAGAAATAAATGGCCTAATCCCAGTGACAGAATGCATTATGTGTAATATTTATTTTACTCGTAGTTCCATTTTCAGGTCTATTTCAGCACAATGGCTGCATAGAAAATTTGCAGAGAACCTCCTGCTGGCTGCAGAGTGTTAAAGTAGTTCTAAAGACTGAAGGGTTTTTGTTTTTTTAACTTAATGCATTCTAGGCATCAAAGCAGAGTTCCACCCAGAAAATTAACTCTACAGTATTCATCTGCAACAACATTTGGTGTAAATTTTTTTTTTTTTTACTCTTTCATGGCTGTTGCTATGGGGTCCCTTGTAATCTGCCCCTTCCTCTCCGCCGCGCCTGACGTCCTTTCCCTCGGCACCAGTGCTCGCTAGTGCTCCTGGGAGATGGGTGTCATCATTTCCCAGGAGTCAATGGGCAGCGCCGAGGGCTAGAATCGCTGCATTTCAAAACCGGAAGTGACGCGGGAAAGGGCGGATTTAAGCGATATTTTAAAAAAAGGAACAAAGCCCTTTGTTGCCATTACTGTATATATTACAAGCTAGTATACAATATAAAAAACAGAGCATATTCACCTCAAACCTGCAAATGATTCCATTGCATGCTGCTCTGAGGCTTTTTGTGTGTTCTGTAGATAGCATATCTATGAAACCATAAAAATGGGGCGGGCACTTCCTCCTTTGCCGACCGTTGTTATGGCAACAAGATAAGATTCCTTGCCATGTGTATACAGCGCATGCTCGAGAACGGGAGGTGCATGCTGGGTATACAGCATCATATCCTGCAATAGACATGCTGTGGGCATGTTGGCTTCACATGCCCACAGCAGAGATCTAAAGTAAGTACGATCCAAAAACGGGAATTGAGCGGCGATTGCATGCATAACATTGGTTAATAGCGTTTAACCACTTGCCAACCGCCGCATGAACAAAATGAGAAAAAAAAAAAATTTACGTCGGCAGAATGGCACGGCTGCGCAAATGGGCGTACCTGTACATCCCTTTGAATTTTCCGCCGTGTGGTCGCGTGCGCGCCGCAGGCTCCGTGAGTAGGATCGTGGACTCGATGTTCGCGGGGATACCCGCGATCATCTCACGGAGCTGAAGAACGGGGAGATGCTAATGTAAACAAGCATCTCCCCGTTCTGCCTAGTGACAGTGTCACTGATCATAGCTCCCTGTGATCGGGAGCGGCGATCAGTGACGTGTCACTCGTAGCCACGCCCCCTAACAGTTAGAATCACTCCCTAGGACACACTTAACCCCTTCCTAGCCAGCTAGTGGTTAACCCCTTCACTGCCAGTGTCATTTTTACAGTAATCAGTGCAATTTTATAGCACAGATCGCTGTATAAATGACAATGGTTCAAAAAATGTGTCAAAATTGTCCGATGTGTCCGCCATAATGTCAGTCACGATAAAATCGCAGATCGCCGTCATTACTAGTAAAAAAACGTATTAATAAAAATGCCATAAAACTATCCCCTATTTTGTAGACGCTATAACTTTTGCGCAAACCAATCAATATACGCTTATTACGATTTTTTTTACCAAAAATATGTAGAATACATATGGACCTAAACTGAGGAAAAAAAACCTTTTTTTTAATATATTTTTGGGGGTTTTTTTATGATAGCAAAATTGAAAAAATAATGCGTTTTTTTTTTTTTTCAAAATTGTCGCTCTATTTTTGTTTATAGCGCAAAAAATAAAAACCGCAGAGGTGATCATATACCATCAAAAGAAAGCTCTATTTGTGGGGGGAAAAAGAACGTCAGTTTTGTTTGGGAGCCACGTCGCACGACAGCGCAATTGTCAGTTAGAGCGACGCAGTGCCGAATCGAAAAAAGTGCTCTGGTCTTTGGCCAGCCAAATGGTCCGGGGCTTAAGTGGTTAACTAGTTTAAGAGAACGGATTTCATTGAAAAAAAAAAAAAATCTGGGTGGAACTCTTCTTTAAGGTAAAAAGTGCAGCCCCCCCTCCCCTCTTATACTTACCTGAGCTCGAACCCGAACCAGCGATGATCACGAGGGCACTGGCTCTCTCCCTCCTCATAGGCTCAGATACAGCAGCGGAAGCTGCCAATCACAGCCAGTGAGAAGGGAGCCGGGGGGTAGGCCGGGCCGCACTGTGTGTGTCTGTGGAGTGAGCGCGCACCCCGCACGAGTGCCCTTATATCAAGGTGCTGGCGGGAGACCTGAGAATAGGGGGGTCAGGGCTGCTCCGTGCAAAACCCTTGCACAGAGCATGTACGTATAGGCATGTTATTTAGAGTGAAAAAAATTAGGAGTTTAACATTACTTTAATATGAAATCTTTATATGTGTGTTTGCTTTGTGTTTACCTATGAAAGAAAAATGATAAAAGATATTTTTGCATTTTTAATCTCAACGTAATAAAGATGTTTAACCACTTGCCGACCAGGAATTTTGGTTCACAAGTTTAAATCAGTATTTTCTGCTAGAAAATTACTTAGAACTCCAAAATATAATACACTTTTTTATTTTTATTTTTTTTAGCAGAGACCCTAGGGAATAAAATGGCGATCGTTGCAATGTTTTATGTCACATGGTATTTGCGCATCAGTTTTGCAAACACAATTTTTTGGGGGGAAAAAATACACTTTATCCCATTTTTTTTTTTTTGTAAAATGTGAAAGGTGATGTTATGCCATGTAAATAGATACCTAACATGTCATGCTTTAAAATTATGCACGCGCGTGGATTGGCAACAAAGTGCGGTAAGTTAAAATCTCCATAGGTGACGCTTCAGGTTAACTATTTAGAGTTACATAAGAGGTCTAGCGCTAAATTATTGTTCTCGCTGTAACATTCACGGCAATACCTCGCATGTGGTGTGAACACCGCTTACGTATCCGTTCGCTTCTGCGCACGAGCACGGAGGGATGGGGGTACTTTCAATTTTTTTTTTCCTTATTTATTTTATTTTTTACACTGTCCCTTTAATGTTTTTTTAATTTTTTTATCACTTTTATTCCTATTACAAGGAATGTAACATCCCTTGTAATAGAAATAAGGATGACAGGTCTGCTTTATGAAGAGATCTGGGGTCAGAAAGACCCCAAGTCTCTATTTTACCTTTAAAAGCAGGAGATCAAAATATATATATTTTTTGGTCTTTTGCTTTAAAAAAAAAAAAATTTACTTTTAGCCTGGACTGGAAAGTGATGCCATACAGCTGATCAGAGAGTATATACTCTTTGATCGCCTATGGGAGCAGCCAGGCGGACCAGGGAAAACGGTAAGCCGAGAAACACAGGTGAGCGTTGGGGGGAGGGGTTGGAACAAAATCTCCCGCCACTTTGGAAATGGCTCATGAGCCGGTAGAATGCTTTTATAACAGAAAACAGTACTGGGGTTATGGCCGATAGCTTCAACCATAACCCTTGTAAACCACTTCCAAACCGCCATTTGGTTTACCGTTTTGCGGTCAGCAAGTGGTTAAAAAATAATTTCTCTTTAACCACTTGCCGACCAGCTCAAGCCGATCGGCGTCAGCAGAATGACTCTCCTGCGCAAACTGAGGTACCTGTACGTCAGTCCGTAAAAGCAGGATCGTGGGCGTGCGCGCTGTGCCTCGGGAGCGTGCCCATGGGTCCCGCGGACTCCATGTCCGCCGGCGGCCCACGATCGCGGCAGGGAGAGGCAGAACGGGGAATTGCCTATGTCAGTGATGGCGAACCTTGGCACCCCAGATGTTTTGGAAGTACATTTCCCATCATGCTCAACTACACTGCAGTGTAGTTAAACATGATGGGAAATGTAGTTCCAAAACATCTGGGGTGCCAAGGTTTGCCATCACTGGCCTATGTAAACAAGCCATTTCCCCGTTCTGCCTAGTGTCATGACAGGGATCTACTGCTCCCAGTGATCGGGAACAGTGATCTCTGTCATGTCCCTGGTAGCCCATTCCCCTTACAGTTAAAACACGCTGAGGGAACACACTTAACCCCTTGATCGCGCCTTGGTGTTAACCCCTTCCCTGCCAGTGTCTTTTATACATTGATCAGTGCATTTTTATAGCACTGATCAATGTAATAATGTCACTGGCCCCCAAAAAGTGTAATTTGGGGTCAGATTTGTACGCCGCAATGTCGCAGTCCCGCTAAAAATCAAAGATCGCCGCCGTTACCAGTAAAAACAATCAAAATAAATAAAAGTCCCTAAATCGATCCTGTAGTTTGTAGACGCGATAACTTTTGCACAAACAAATCAATATTTGCATATCGCGATTTTTTTTTTTACCAAAAATATGTAGAAGAATACATATCGGCCTAAACTGATGAATAAATTATTTTTTTTATATATTTTTTTGTCATATGTATTATAGCAGAAAGTAAAAAAATCAAAATTGTCGCTCTTCTTTTGTTTATAGCGCAAAAAATAAAAAAAACGCAGAGGTGATCAAATACCACCAAAAGAAAAGCTCTGTTTGTGGGGAAAAAAATTTTGTTTGGGTACAACGTCGCACGACCGCGCAATTGTCAGTTATCGCAAAACAAATGCTGTCGTCATTAAGGGGGTAAAACCTTCCGGGTCTGAAGTGGTTAATAAGGTTTTGTTTTTTTCCCAAATGTTGCTTTTATTTTATTTGCTGGGAAATTCCTCTCTCACCATGCCTGTGTTCCTTTAAAGGTTTATTTTCAGGCTGGTCGGCGTCTCTCTTCATACAGTCAATCTGAAAAGATAATCCATTTGTGTCATTTGGACAGAGCGTTCTGCCTGTGAAATTGTCGAGCAGGGAATCTGCGTTTTTTTTTTTTTTCTTTTTTTTTTTTTTTTTTTTGTTCTGCCTTTTAAGTAAATTGAAAGGAGCATTAAGTGTCATTTGTCTAGGGGCTAAAAAGGCGAGCACACAGCGGGGAGTGCAGGTAGAGTAGGTCAGGTAGTCGCGTCTCTTCTGTTCTTTGCCATACAGAAGCTCTCTGCTCCGGCTTACACGCATGACTTCTTGCTTTCAAAGACTTGCTGTGGTTGGTTTATTTTAGTTGTTTTTTTTATTGCTTTTAATTAGTCTGAATGTACTCTGGAAGATGAGAATTTGGGGAAAATGAGTCATATTGATTGCGTCGTTTTTTTTTTGTTTTTTTTTGTCTTGTGGTGTCGCTTTGTGTATTCCCTTTTCTGGGTAAACCAGGCGAACCTGAACTAATCCTCCATAGCTGAAGTGAAGTTTGTCTGTGAATGTAGTCCAGAGATAGGATGTCTGGGAATTAAAGAGAATTATCTCTCCCTTAGCTTTATAGACTAGGCAGTGTGTAGAATACCTGTATATTTATTTCTATACTGTATGGCTACTTTCACGCTGGGGCGCTTTACAGTCATTTTAGCGCTAAAAATAGCGCCTGCAAAGCAGCGGTGTGCTTGCTGGATGTTAAAAAAAAAAAAAAAAAAAAAAAGTCCTGCAAGCAGCATCTTTGGGGCGCTGTACACATCGCTCCTAAAGCGCCCCTGCCCATTGAAATCAATGGGCAGCGCCGCCGAAGCGCCTGCAAAGAACTTTGGCAGCGGCGATATTAACCCCTTCATCGGCCGCTAGCGGGGGTTAAAGCGGTTGTATACCCATTATGATCATTTTTCAATAAGTGCCGGTTCACACTGATGCGAGTTCATAACGAATGCGATGCGTCAAAAACATTCTAAATTCGCATGTCATCTATAAAGTCATTGTTTTCAATGACGGTCGTTCACATACATGTGTTGCGATTCCTCTACGGATGCGATAAAAAAAAAGGGTCTTGTGCGAGTTTACAGCGTTGCGTTGCGAATTTAGTCTCCATAGACATCAATGTAAATCGTTCTGGAATCGCATTATTGGTTCAGATATGTGCGAATTCCACCACACTACTCTCCACAAAAACCAGGAAGTACACAGGAAGTTAACACCTTTTTTTTTTTTACATTATGATTCCATTGGCTAGAACATCAATCGCAGCTATGTCCAACTCCTGAAATTTGCGGTAAAATCGCACCTCACACAGGGCTAAAAAACGGAACAAATTCACAGCGCAGCAGTGTGAACCGGCACTAAATGAATAATAGCAGGCTATAGTATAATTTGCCATTTTTTATTCTTCTCTTACCTGCTTCCTTACTGAGAATTGTTTTTTTTCTTTTAAATGACGTCATCTGCGCCAAGCGCCGTAAGAACTGATTTTCCGGCAAGCAACGGGCCCTGCTGGAAAAATGCTGGGTCCATGCCGGGTGCGTCACTTCCTACTGTTGGCATCAGCCCCGAGATCACGCGAGACTCCTTCCCCCTTCTGGAGTAAGGCAGAAACAGGGTCGGCTCCTATTCGCTGCAGAAGGTTTCCGCAGTGACCGGAAACAAAAACGAGGCGTGGATTCGGCGAATAATGCGCATGCGCGGAATTATTTCCAGGGAAACCTACTGAGGGAGGAAATAAAGCACTGCACAAACACGGAAGGACCATAGTTGTGATGGCGGCGGCTAGGAACATGCGGGAGAGATCACAAGTCTCTTCATTTCTAAAAGTAAGAACACTTTTGGAGCATATCATTAGTAGCATTGTAATTGAAAATAAGTAACTTGATTGATATATTGCTTAAATGGGGTATCATTGTCAGAGTTTACTACCGCTTTAAAAGCGGCTGAAAAACGCTGCTAAAACTACAGTAAAGCACTGCTAAAAATAGCGGCGCTTGACTTTTTTTTTTTTCTCAATTTATGTTCAAAACTGATGACATGTGCGATTCAGAAGCATTAGAAGGCAATGAGCCTGGAATTTCTTTATATTTGCACTGTGAAATAGAAAGCCGGTTTGGTTCACATCCCATACGGATCTAATTTGGCTCACATCTCCAATCCGCATATATGTAAACCGAGTCTTAAGCCTAGTACACATGGGCCGAATGTCGGGCGACATTGGCCGGTTCAATAGAAACCGTCTGACATTCAGGCCGTGTGTATGGCAGCTGGTCAGAAGGAAGCCGGCTATTTGGCTTGCCTCTGTTGAAGGGTCATGACCTAAAGCGGACTGCTGACCAGCTCCTGATCAGTGCTCTCAGCCATTGGCTGAGAGCGATGTTCGGAGTGTTCTGGTGGGGGATGGAGGGGGGAGGGGAGTGTCTCCCTGGCAGAACACAATAGCACAGCAGGGGAGATCGCTGTACTAAAATCTGATTGTTAGTACAGCGGCTCCAACCTGAGCTGTGAGTTTCTTTTTCGTTCAACTCGCTGGGTTGAGTGAAAAAAAAAATAGTTAGTGTGTACCAGGCTGTAGACTCCCTGGAGGTTTTCCCGAGTGTGGCTCAGGGTTACATTTCAGCACCATCTCTGTGCCAGGCTCCGTTCCCTGTGAGTGTCGCAACGCACGGGGGCGGAGCCTGGCGGGAAATTCAAAAAAGTGAAAAATCATAACACATACAGTACTGTAATCTTACAGATTACAGTACTGTATGAAATCATTTCACATCCCTTTTGTCCCCAGTGCTTTGTCCAGTGCCCTGCATGCAGTTTTATGATATATACTGTTCTTTCTGCCTGGAAACTGGAAATTGTTCATAGCAACCAAAAAGTGTCCCTTTACGTCAAAAGTGGTTTTAGACCAGCTAGAAAACAGCGATAATAAATTAGAACACTTGCAGAATTGAGCGATAGTGAATCGTGGGGAAATGTATTTTATTATTATTATATTATTATTTTTTTATAATTATTTATATTTATTTATTATATTATAATTTATGATTTCGTGTTTCAAACTTCATCATACCCGGGATATCTACTAGACTCTTGGTGGACAGATATAAGTGTGTTATTGTTAAGAATTACAGGCCTACCTTATAAAACACCAAATTTCTATGTAAAATAATTGTACCGCTTTGAGGCGCAAAAATCTGAAATACCGCCAGGGATTTTAAGCTTACAAAATCTTGACTAACTGTGAGACTTTTTAGAGGCAGAAAGCCACAGTGATGTAAATCTTCAGAGATAAGAGAAAACAAGTAATCAATGACCGTGTTCATGTTATATTTGTCACTTAAAACAAACCCAAAATCTAATTTATTAAACAGCTATTCACGTAGGCTGTGGGTACACTGTGCGGGCTCTCCGCTCTCGAGCTTTAGTGACATTCATCTTTAGGTCTGTGATTTTGGAAGTATTTTATTACAGTACAAAAAGCAATCTTTTCTGAGTACCTACAATCTGCTGTCTGCGTTTTAACAAAACAATTTTCGTTTTAAAATGTCATCCATGCTCTATGCTTTTATATTTTTAGCAGAGATTTGTGGAACTCTTCTGAGCTCCTTGAGAGCTCTCACCCTCAAAATATATCACAAAAGTGGTTCAAAGGGTACCTACGAAATATCTTTAATGTCTTACCGTATTTTCCCTCTGTGGCCTTTGCAGAAGTGTAGTGCCTGGTGCCAGAACAGAGGACAACCGGTCAACGGAAACTTGAAAGGCTATAACGGCGCTGTGGGTTACTGTATGTTTGTAGGGTCTAGAACTTGTTAACCACTTCCAGCCCAAGCCAATCCTGGCATTTCTCTCCTACATGTAAAAAAAAAATCATCATTTTTTTGCTAAAAAAATTACTCAAAACCAGCAAACATTATATATTTTTTAGCAGCGACCCTAGAGCATAAAAGGTGGTCGTTGCAATTTTTTTGTCTCATGGCATTTGCTTTGTGGTTTTTCAAATGCAATTATTTTTGACAAAAATACATTTTAATGAATTAAAAAAAAAAAAAAAAAAAAACTATATATAACCCAATTTTTTGGTAAAATATAAAAGATGATGTTACGCAAAGTAAACAAATACTTAACATGTCGCGCTTTAAAATTTTGCACGCTCATTTTTCTGAGTGTGTTGAAATTGCATTTTTCTACTGTCATTTTACGACCTGCGTGGCAAACAATTTTTGTTACTTGTTCTTTTTTGCTCTGTGCATAGACAATAAAAAAGAAATTCGCAAAAAAAAATTGCGCACGCTTGTGGAACGGTACCTAAAAATCTCCATAGGCGACGCTGTAAATTTTTTTTACAGATTGCCAGTTTTGGAGGCACAGAGGAGGTCTAGCGCTAGAATGTTTTGTGGTGATACCTCACGTGTGGTGCAAACACCGTATACATATGCGGGGCATGACTTACAAATGCTATCGATTTATCATTTAAGCACAAGAGGACGCTGGCGCTTAACTTTTTTTTTGATCACTTTTATTCCTGTAAATGTAAATATCCCTTGTGATAGAAATAAGACATGACAGGTTCTCCTTATGGAGACATCTGGGGTCTATAAGACCTCAGATATCTCCTCTACCCTTGAAAGCAGAGAAAAAAAAAGATTGATCTATTCTTTCCAGAGAGCTGGACTGTTTTGTCATGTTGTTACTGTCCACCCATGATCATAGAGACAGTCCATGGCCAGCTCTGTGGTAACTCGTTGCCGCAGCCAAATTGGATCCTGGGCTCTCCGATCACACAGGAGAGCCTGGGAGGAACTGGGGGGGAGGGAAGAAAGTCCCCTCCTGCTGCCTGAAAAAGCAATCCAGCAGCTAATCAGCCACTAGGATGGCTTTTACAAAAGAAGGGAATCGCTGGCTGGAAAAAAAAGATACTAGGATGATGCCTGTAGCTGCAGGCATCATCCTGGTAAAACAGGTCAAAGTCAAAGATGTCCATCGGGAAGTAGTTAATACATTTTGCAGGGGTCAGGAAAGAGAAGGCTCTTTAACCACTTGCTGTCCACCCTATAGCAGTTTTATTGCTACAGGGCGGCATCTGTGCGCCAGATTATGTGTGTGTGTGTGTGTGTATGTATATATATATATATATATGCACGCGCCGATCATTGGGCAGAGACTCAGAACGAAGCTCTGCCTATGTAAACAATGCAAAAATAAAATAAAAAATCCGCGATACAGTATCTCACAAAAGTGAGTACACCCCTCACATTTTTGTAAATATTTTATTATATCTTTTCATGTGACAACACTGAAGAAATGACACTTTGCTACAATGTAAAGTAGTGAGTGTACAGCTTGTATAACAGTGTAAATTTGCTGTCCTCTCAAAATAACTCAACACACAGCCATTAATGTCTAAACCACTGGCAACAAAAGTGAGTACACCCCTAAGTGAAAATGTCCAAATTGGGCCCAATTAGCCATTTTCCCTCCCCGGTGTTACGTGACTGTAGTGTTACAAGGTCTCAGGTGTGAATGGGGAGCAGGTGTATTAAATTTGGTTTTATCGCTCTCACTCTCTCATACTGGTCACTGGAAGTTCAACATGGCAACTCTCTGAGGATCTGAAAAAAAGAATTGTTGCTTTACATAAAAATGGTCTAGGCTATAAGAAGATTGCCAAGACCCTGAAACTGAGCTGCGAAATGCCGACGATTTTTGGCTGATATGTTTTGGTCCTCTGAAATTTCAGTGCATCTCTAACATAAAATTGTATTTGTGTAGAGTGTTGGTCCGCGCAATTGTCAGTTAAAGTAACGCAGTACCTTATCGCAAAAAATGGCCTGGTCATGAAGGGGAGTGAATCTTCCGGAGGTTGAGTGGGTAAAGCTATACTCCAGGCAAACTGCTGAATGCACTGATAAAATACATATTTGGAAAATATTTTACCTGCCAAAGGATTTCTATTTCTGTCCATCTCGTTCTGAGATATACACAGCGCAGTTCTTTCTGGCAGGGCATGAGAACTGATTTTTCTCTGCTGAAGTTAAGTAGATTGAAATTTGGCAAGTTCGGTAGGGATCAGCCAAATTTTGATCCATGTGTGGCCACTGCCGCTCAACAGAAATCGATCTTTAAAGCAGAGTTCCACCCAAAAGTGGAAAAAGTTTGTCTCTCCCCCCCCCCTCCGGTGGCACATTTGGCACCTTTTGGGCGGAGGGGGGAGGGGATACCTGTCTTTGACATTTATTCTGTTCCCACTTCCGGGAGCCACAGCTGCGGCTGTTGACGTGACCGATTGGCTCCCACCTCCTCCCCCTGCTACCGGGCCAGTAGGAGAGAGGAGCGGAGCCTCGCACATGCGCAGTAGGGTTCCCCAGCATGAACACTGCCCTGTTCCCCTACCCGTAATGGCGGCGGCAGCACCTGACAGCTGATGGAAACATCAGCTGCGGTGCTGTCATCACTGGACCCTGGGACAGGTAATGCCTCGTTTCCACCGAGCGGATCGGTTCGGGTCGGATCGGTTTGGACGGCCTAGAATGGTCCGGCCTATTCAGGCGAGCGTTTCCATTGCAATTCGGACCGACAGGGGCCATACGTGGGTTTAGAAAAAATGCCGTCATGGCGTCACACGTCCACCAATCAGTGTAAAGTTTCGTAGCTCCGCCCTAACCGAACCGTTCCATTTTCTATGGCCCCACATCTGAAGCAGGACCCTGAATGGAACGGTTCGGTTGTATGGACCGCTTTCATAATGGAAACACCCAAAATAGCGTACCGTACCGAACCGATCCGCTCGGTGGAAACGAGGCATAAGTGTCCTATTATTAAAAGCCAGCGACTGCAGTATTTCTAGCTGCTGGCTTTTAATTTTTGCAGCGGTGGGCGGACCTCCGCTTTAAATATACAACTTACATTATGCAGATTGATGTTTATTTTAAGTATGTTTCCCTGTTTATGATGACATGAATATTGGTTCTTTGTTAGGCAATGCTCCGAGTGTGACCAGGCCGGCAGCAGCGATGTAGAAGCTGATTTCGCTATGGAAACTTTACCAGATGGGACAAAGCGATCCAGAAGACAGATTAAGGAGCCAGTAAAATTTGTATCACAAGATTTAGTACAAGACACTAAGAAGACTCCTTTGAGAAGTGCGGTAAGTAGGAGAACGGTGCAAAGGGACTTGCACAAATGTGACTTTTTGAACTGCTGCTTTGAATACAGTTGGGGCCGGAGTATAGAACCAGAAGTGCAGCATACTCTCATGGAAACATGGTTTGCTTTTGAGATGCAATCTTGCAAACTTGTACAAGTTTTGTAAAAGTGGCAGAACATGCTAGAGAAATGCTTCATATGATTGAAACATTGCATTGCATATCCTTCAAATGCTTCACAAACACATCAGAAGCAAATATACAGTGGGGGGAGGAAATAATTAATTGATGCCCTGCAGATTTTGTAAGTTTGCCCACTTACAAAGAAATAGGTGTATTTTAATTGATAGAGACAGAATATCAACTAAAAATCTAGAAAAAACACGATACAAATGTTACAAATTAATAAACAGTGCTTGATCCACCTAATATAGTGCTAAAACCCAGTGCTAAAATCCTCTGTGTTTATAACCAAACCATATCATTAACATAAATCAACTGGTGCTTATGACCATCAATAAATTAAATCAATAAATGGTGGGCATATCGATTACATACATGAATATCTAAAGTCCAGTGTTTGTAGTGAATTCATCTGATGTTCAATAACAAATTGTGCAAACTTTAAAGTTACACGAATAGTGCATAAAGTGATGGCTGTGCAAAACAAAGTCTTTTCTTTAAAGATAGTGTTGCTGTGCTCCATAATCCATTAAAGCTGCATTCCCACCTGGCTGTTTTCAACTCATAAAATGCCAAAAAAACACCCAAGAAGCAAAACCCCATTCATTTCAATGGCACCTGTTCACATCTGAGAGTTTTTTCACCTAAAGCAAAACGCCCTAAGCGCAAAAAAGAACACGAGCTTCTTTGGGGCAGATTACAGGCGTTTCTCTGCCTTTTACATTGGTGATCTGAACAAAATCGTGACAAAATCGCTGTAAAAGCACGGCAAAATCGATGTAAAAACGCGCAACTTTGAAACACTCAGGTGTGAATGCATACTAAAGGGTTTGTAAACCCTCGTGTTTTTTCACCTCAATGCATCCTATGCATTAACCACTTGAGCCCCGGACCATTATGCTGCCTAAGGACCAGAGGTCTTTTTCCAATTTGGCACTGCGTCGCTTTAACTGCTAATTGCGCGGTCATGCAATGCTGTACCCAAACGAAATTTGCGTCCTTTTCTTCCCACAAATAGAGCTTTCTTTTGATGGTATTTGATCACCTCTGCGGTTTTTATTTTTTGCGCTATAAACGGAAAAAGACCGAAAATTTTGAAAAAAAATGATATTTTCTACTTTTTGTTATAAAAAAAATCCAATAAACTAAATTTTAGTCATACATTTAGGCCAAAATGTATTCGGCCACATGTCTTTGGTAAAAAAAATGTCAATAAGCGTATATTTATTGGTTTGGGCAAAAGTTATAGCGTCTACAAACTAGGGTACATTTTCTGGAATTTACACAGCTTTTAGTTTATGACTGCCTATGTCATTTCTTGAGGTGCTAAAATGGCAGGGCAGTACAAAACCCCCCCAAATGACCCCATTTTGGAAAGTAGACACCCCAAGGAAATTGCTGAGAGGCATGTTGAACCCATTGAATATTTATTTTTTTTGTCCCAAGTGATTGAAAAATGACAAAAAAAAAAAAAAAAAAAAATATTTACAAAAAGTCGTCACTAAATGATATATTGCTCACACAGGCCATGGGCCTATGTGGAATTGCACCCCAAAATACATTTAGCTGCTTCTCCTGAGTATGGGGATACCACATGTGTGGGACTTTTTGGGAGCCTAGCCGCGTACGGGGCCCCGAAAACCAATCACCGCCTTCAGGATTTCTAAGGGTGTAAATTTTTGCTTTCACTCTTCACTGCCTATCACAGTTTCGGATGCCATGGAATGCCCAGGTGGCACAAAACCCCCCAAAATGACCCCATTTTGGAAAGTAGACACCCCAAGCTATTTGCTGAGAGGCATATTGAGTCCATGGAATATTTTATATTTTGACACAAGTTGCGGGAAAGTGACACTTTTTTTTTTTTTTTTTTCATAAAGTTGTCACTAAATGATATATTGCTCACACAGGCCATGGGCATATGTGGAATTGCACCCCAAAATACATTTAGCTGCTTCTCCTGAGTATGGGGATACCACATGTGTGGGACTTTTTGGGAGCCTAGCCGCGTACTGGACCCCGAAAACCAATCACTGCCTTCAGGATTTCTAAGGGTGAAAATTTTTGATTTCACTCTTTACTGCCTATCACAGTTTCGGAGGCCATGGAATGCCCAGGTGGCACAAAACCCCCCCAAATGACCCCATTTTGGAAAGTAGACACCCCAAGCTATTTGCTGAAAGGCATGGTGAGTACTTTGCAGCTCTCATTTGTTTTTGAAAATGAAGAAAGACAAGAAAAAACATTTTTTTTTTTCTTTTTTCAATTTTCAAAACTTTGTGACAAAAAGTGAGGTCTGCAAAATACTCACTATACCTCTCAGCAAATAGCTTGGGGTGTCTACTTTCCAAAATGGGGTCATTTGGGGGGGTTTTGTGCCACCTGGGCATTCCATGGCGCCGAAACTGTGATAGGCAGTGAAGAGTGAAATCAAAAATTCACGCCCTTAGAAAGCCTGAAGGCGGTGCTTGGTTTTCGGGGTCCCGTACGCGGCTAGGCTCCCAAAAAGTCTCACACATGTGGTATCCCCGTACTCAGGAGAAGCAGCAGAATGTATTTTGGGGTGTAATTTCACATATTTCCATGGCATGTTTGAGCAATATATCATTTAGTGACAACTTTGTGCAAAAAAAAAAAAAAAAAAAAAAAATTTGTCTCTTTCCCGCAACTTGTGTCGCAATATAAAATATTCCATGGACTCGACATGCCTCTCAGCAAATAGCTTGGGGTGTCTACTTTCCAAAATGGGGTCATTTGGGGGGGTTTTGAACTGTCCTGGCATTTTATGCACAACATTTAGAAGCTTATGTCACACATCACCCACTCTTCTAACCACTTGAAGACAAAGCCCTTTCTGACACTTATTGTTTACATGAAAAAGTTTTTTTTTTTTGCAAAAAAATTACTTTGAACCCCCAAACATTATATATTTTTTTAAAGCAAATGCCCTACAGATTAAAATGGTGGGTGTTTCATTTTTTTTTTTCACACAGTAATTGCGCAGCGATTTTTCAAACGCATTTTTTGGGGAAAAAACACACTTTTTTTAATTTTAATGCACTAAAACACGCTATATTGCCCAAATGTTTGATGAAATAAAAAAGATGATCTTAGGCCGAGTACATGGATACCAAACATGACATGCTTTAAAATTGCGCACAAACGTGCAGTGGCAACAAAATAAATACATGTTTAAAAGCCTTCAAAAGCCTTTACAGGTTACCACTTTAGATTTACAGAGGAGGTCTACTGGAAAAATTACTGCACTCGATCTGGCCTTCGCGGTGATACCTCACATGCATGGTGCAATTGCTGTTTACGTTTGACGACAGACCGCCGCTTGCGTTCGCCTTAGCGCGAGAGCAGGGGGCGACAGGGGTGTTTTTTTTTTTTTTTCTTTATTATTTTTTTGCTTTTTTAATCTTACTTTTAAACTGTTCCTTTCATATTTTTTTTTTTTTAATCATTTTTATTGTTATCTCGGGGAATGTAAATATCCCCTATGATAGCAATAGGTAGTGACAGGTACTCTTTTTTGAAAAAATTGTGGTCTATTAGACCCTAGATCTCTCCTCTGCCCTCAAAGCATCTGACCACACCAAGATCGGTGTGATAAAATGCTTCCCCAATTTCCCAATGGCGCTATTTACATCCGGCGAAATCTAAGTCATGAAATACTCGTAGCTTCCGGTTTCTTAGGCCATAGAGATGTTTGGAGCCACTCTGGTCTCTGATCAGCTCTATGGTCAGCTGGCTGAATCACCGGCTGCGTTCTCAGGTTCCCTGTTGAGACAGGAGAGCCAGAGAAAAACACGGAAGACGGTGGGGGGGGGGGGCATTCCCTCCCACGGCTTGTAAAAGCAGTCTAGAGGCTAATTAGCCGCTAGGATTGCTTTTACATGAAAGCCGACCGCTGGCTGAAAAGAATGATACCAAGATGATACCTAAACCTGCAGGCATCATTCTGGTATAACCACTCAAAGTCGTGAATGGCGTACCTGAAGACAAAAAAATGGTTAACAATGGTTAACAATAAAGCACAGTAAAGTGTAAATAATTACACACCTGAAAAACAAACATGATAAAACATAATAACAATAACAATAAAACATTGCAGAATAGAATACAGTAAAAAAGAGCAGAACAATAGAGAGAGAGAATAGAGAGAGAGAGAACAATAAAACAACAACTATTTTTTTTTATTTCTTATTTTTTTTTTTTTTTACACTTTTTTTGTAACTAACTTTTATAACTGTAACCGGTTCCAGGTTCGGGTCTCTCAAAATGCGATGGCATCTTGGGAGACCCTGTGAAAGTGCGCCTAGTCTGTGCAATGCTGTACCCTACGCTAATACTCAACTAGTGAATGGTAGCGTTCAAAACATTCACCAATGCAAAGACCAGGATTGTCAGGACAGGAGGGACAATAATAGCGGGTGTCACGCCTATATCCGCGCTTGCTGCAGACACGACATCTTTTTTGGGGGGGTTCGCTGGGTAGGGGTACTCGGGAGGACATAAAGAAAATGCCTCTCATGCAGCCGACTGCATTTGGTTGGGGATGTGAATGGGGGAAGTACGGGCGCTGCAGAAGCGGTGGGTTCCCAATTAGGATTGGCGAATGCAGTAGGAAGGGCACTATGGGCACGACGGGCCTGTGTTTGTCTTTCTGGTGGCAGCGGGACACTACTTGTGCTTGCCACCTCACCAGCTTGAACTGCACTTATGGGACTCGCCACGTCACCAAGTGTTACTGCAGTGCTGGTTTGACTACGACCGGGGTGTACTAGGCCGCTGGCGCTTGCCAGTTCACCAAAACGCTACCAAAAAACTGTTAGCGATCGCAGGGATCAGGCCTGACTCTGCGAACGCTGCAATTATGCGTTTAGTGTTTTGTAAGTGACAGTGATCGATCGATACTGCACTTGGGTGGGCTGGGCCGGGCCGGGCGGAGGGGCAAAACGCAGGTGCTAGCAGGTATCTGGGCTGATCCCGCTAACACTGCGTTTTTGGGAACCCTAAACTGCTGGTGACGCTAGTATAGATCTGATCGGATCAGATATTGATGCGATCAGATACTATACCACTAAGGGAGGTGTACAGTGCGTGCGTGGGTGTTAGCGGTACTGGCGCTAATCTGACGCTGCCTGGGGCTGGTGCTTGCCAGTTCACCAAAACGCTACAAAAAAAACTGTTAGCGATCGCAGGGATCAGGCCTGACTCTGCGAACGCTGCAGTTATGCGTTTAGTGTTTTGTAAGTGACAGTGATCGATCGATACTGCACTTGGGTGGACTGGGCTGGGCCGGGCGGAGGGGCAAAACGCAGGTGCTAGCAGGTATCTGGGCTGATTCCGCTAACACTGCGTTTTTGGGAACCCTAAACTGCTGGGGACGCTAGTATAGATCTGATCGGATCAGATATTGATCCGTTCAGATACTATACCACTAAGGGAGGTGTATGGTGCGTGCGTGGGTGTTAGCGGTACTGGCGCTAACCTGACGCTGCCTGGGGCTGGTGCTTGCCAGTTCACCAAAATGCTACCAAAAAAACTGTTAGCGATCGCAGGGATCAGGCCTGACTCTGCGAACGCTGCAGTTATGCGTTTAGTGCCTTGTAAGTGACAGTGATCGATCGATACTGCACTTGGGTGGGCTGGGCGGAGGCACAAAACGCAGGTGCTAGCAGGTATCTGGGCTGATCCCGCTAACACTGCGTTTTTGGGAACCCTAAACTGCTGGGGACGCTAGTATAGATCTGATCGGATCAGATATTGATCCGATCAGATACTATACCACTAAGGGAGGCGCATGCTGCGTGCGTGGGTGTTAGCGGTACTGGCGCTAATCTGACGCTGCCTGGGGCGACGCATATCACCGCCGGGCGATCGGGGGGCTAAACCTTTATTCGGTAATAAACGGCGGGTGCCCTGACACTATAAAAAATAAACGAACTAACCAGCGTCAACCGTAACGGTTATACGGTGATCAGTGGTGAAAGGGTTAACTAGGGGGCCATCAAGGGGTTAAAACATTTATTCGGTAGTATATGGGGGTCCCTGACGCTATAAAACGCTGACGGCGAACCTAAATATTTACCTCACTAACTAGCGTCACCAGCGACACTAATACAGCGATCAGAAAAATGATCGCTTAGCGACACTGGTGACAGGGGGTGATCAAGGGGTTAAAACTTTATTAGGGGGGGTTAGGGGCGTACCCTAGACCTAAAGGGGGGTAATACACACTGTCCCAACACAGTAACTGTCACAAACTGACACTATGCAGTAATCAGAAAAAAAAAAAAAAAAAAAAAAAACAAAACTGCTGGTGTCAGTTTGTGACAGGGGGGGGGGGGGGTGATTGGGGGGGGATCGGGGGGCGATCGGGGGGGGGATCGGGGTGTTTTGTGTGCCTGGCATGTTCTACTGTGTGTGTGTAGTGTTGTGCACTTACTTACATGTCGTCTCTCCTCGGGCCGGAACGGAAAATACCGACCCGAGGGGAGATGACATCACTTCCTTTGCTGCTGTTTAGCATACAGCAGCAAAGGAGTGTTCTCATTGGCCGGCGGAGATCGCGAGGGGGGGGCCACGAACGGATGGTCTCCCCCTCATCACCGATCGCCGCTGGACAAAAGACGACCGCCTCGGGCACCGGAGGGGGGGTCCGATCGGACCCCCCACCCGCGGAAGGCAAATCACGTACCCTGTACGTGATTTTGCCTGTCCGTGCCACTTTGCCGACGTACATCGGCGTGAGGCGGTCGTCAAGTGGTTAAGGTGAAAAAACTTCTGACACTGACCCCCCCCTCCCCTATTTTACTCACCTGAGCCTGTTCGTTCTCTTGGCAGGGACACGCTGTACCTCTCTGCCTGGGGTTCTGGGCTCTTGATTGGATAGATTGATAGCAGCGCAGCCATTGGCTCCTACTGCTGTCAATCAAATATAATGACGCCGGCGCTGGGGGGGGTGGGGCTGAGTCCGGAATTCTGTGTCTATGGACGCAAATGCTGGACTCGCGCAAGGTAACCCCCAGGGAGAGCGCTTCTCCTAGGGGGTTATCTGATGCGAGGAGGAGCCGTGAGTGCCGCCGGGGGACCTCAGAATATGATGATCGGGGCCACACTGTGCAAAACGAACTGCACAGTGGAGGTAAGTATATGTTTGTTATTTAAAAAAAAAAACTAGGCTTTACAACCCCTTTAAAGTGGTAGTAAACCTTTACAGACCACTTTCACCTACAGGTAAGCCTAGATTAAGGCTTACCTGTAGGTGCTTGAAATATCTTCTAAACTTATACGGTTTAGGAGATATTTACTATTTCCCCGAACGATGCTGTCTTCTGCGCATGCACCGATGTATTCGGCGCATGCGCACTCTTAAAAGGGCACTCTGTGCCGGTTCAAGCTGGGGTCATGCCGAGACTGGCCTCTCCCGCGCGCATGCAACTCCGGCCAGTCACAGAGCCCCCGGAAGGAAGAGGGGTGAAGAATGGTCACTCGCTGCCAGTGAGGAATTCGGGGACATCGCAGGCTCCTGTGTCAGGTAAGTGACACATCATGGGCTACTATGCGATGCAGGGTTTACTTCCTCTTTAATATCTGTGCATCCAACTCGTGGGGAACTGTGAATACTCCGATCTCACCAGATATGTTGGACTCCTTTCACCTTGAAGAGAGTCAGCTGTGCTTGTAGGTCTTTAGGGGGACCTATCCCACTGTGTTGTGCTCTGGTTACCCCCGCTAGTGTGGATTACCTCCAATGGTGATGCCGGAGCTCCAGTGCCAAAAAATGCAGGTGCGCAATATGTGGAGAGAGAAAAGTCTGGATCTCCGGGTGAAAATTAAGGGAAAATGTCTGTAGGTAGATATCACGAATGTACAGCCTAAGGCCAGTTGGTGAGGAACTATAAATCACAGCAGTGAGTCCACCAATTACTGAAAACCCGGATGGAAGAAGTTTAACCCCTTCTGTAGCTGTTCTGTGTACTGCAGCACACTCCCATCAGGTGAGGACCTGGTACATATAATTATGACTAAATTAGCCTACCACCTCGCAGTCGCACCTCCCCACTCCAAACTGGAGGTGACACTCACTACGTCACTTCCGGTGTGGAGTTTCTGGTCTGTGGGAACGCAAGGTGTCCCAGACGAACTTGTTATACAGTCGTGTATTGTTTTATAGCACTAATGACAGTGCTTTTTATTAAAACTTTTACCTAATGAACTACAGTTTACGGATTTACACGGTGGGATCCCCTTTTTTCTTATCCATCTATGTGATTGTATCAAATGACCGTGGATATCGAGGAGGGAATACAGGACAAAGAGCTGACTCCATTGTGAGGCCTTTTACCCCTGCAGGGGTACATCGATTTGGTGAGTGCGGACCCGAGCTGGGAGCACGTGTGGAGATTCACCAATTTCGTCGACTATAAATTCTTTCACTTCACAACCACTTTTTTTTTTGGACTTTTTAAAGTGTAAGTTCACCTTTACAGAAAAGAAAAATCTGTAAGGTGAACTTACACAGGACCCCCTTCTCGCCAACCCCCCCCCCCCCCAGCGCAACCAATAGCCCCACCCCCTGTCACATTGACCTAGACCGCGGCAATCTCCCATCCTAAGCCCCGGTATATCCACGTCAAGAGTCAAGGGCTTAGAAATCCCCTCAGCATCCACGTGGATTCTGCATAGCTGACGGGCTATGCGGCTGCTGATTGGTCGGTGCCACCAATGTGACGGCGCTGATCAATTAGAATGCTCCGAAACGTCCCTCCTGTTGAAATACGTTTTGGACATTCAGCTCAGCCTAAGCTCCTGACGCGGATATACCGGGGCTTAGAAGGGGAGATTGCCGTGGTCCAAGTCAGCGGAAACGGGGGGGGGGGGGGTTTGGGGGCGAGGAGGGGGTTCTGTGTAAGGTCACCTTACAGATTTTTCAATAATGGTGAACTTACCCTTTAAAGATTGGAATTTTTTTGTTGATGTGTTCAGATTTTTTTGCTGATATATGCACTCACACAGAGATGGACACACTGTGGACACATATTTGTTGATCGGCACTTATACCTTATATTATTGTGTTTGCACTTTATATGGGGGTTTTTTGTGCTAGGGGGAAAAATTTAGTGGGGGGGAGGATTTGTGCTAGGAGGGTGGAATTTGGGGTGTGACGGGTTAAGATTTGCTCTAATAGGGGACATTTGGAGGAGGGTGTGCTTGGAGGGGTGATTTTGGGGGGTTGTGTTGGGGGGGAAGAGGATTTGTGCTAGGAGGGGGGGATTTGGGGGGGTTGTGCTAGAAGAGGTGATTGGGGAGGATTTTTGCAAGGACAGGAGATTTAGGGCTGTTAGAAATGGGGGGGGGGGATTTGTGCTAGAGGGATCATTTGGGGGTTAATTTGTGCTAGGATGGGGAATTTTGAGGGTGATAGAGGTAAAATTTGTGCTAGAAGGGGTGATTTGGGGGGTTTGTGCTGTGTGGTAGGGGGTAGAGGATTTGTGCTAGGAGGGTGGATTTGTGCAAGAAGGGGGGGATTTGGGGGAGAGGATTTGTGCTAGTAGGAATGATTGGTGGGTATTTGTGCTGGGAGGGGACATTTGGGGGATGGGAGTTATGCTAGTAGGGATGACTGGGGGATATTTGTGCTAGGAGGGGACTTTGGGGGAGGGGAGTGTTTATGCTAGTAGGGATGACTGGGGGATGTTTGTGCTAGGAGGGGACGTTTGGGGGAGGGGTGGATTTGTGCTGAGAGGGGAAATTTGAGGGGCGAGGATGTGTACTAATAGGGTGCTTTTTTAGGGGGGATAGTTGTGTTAGCAGAGAACATTTGGGAAGAGAGAGGGTTTAAGCTTAGAGAGAGGATGGGGGCAAAGATTTGTGCTGGGAGGGGGGATTTCGGCAGGGATAGATTTGTACTGGGAGGAGGGGAAGCTAGATGGCCTTGTCCCGACATTGTTCACAAGCTCCTCCTGTGTAATTCTGGGCAGATCCCTCAATTTTCTCATGATCATCCTTACCCCATGAGGGGAAATCTTGCATGGAGCTCCAGACCGAGGGAGATTGATGGTTATTTTGTATTTCTTCCATTTGCCAATAATTGCCCCGACAGTTGTCTCCTTCTCACCAAACTTCTTGCTCATGGTCTTGTGCAGGTCTACAATCTTGTCCCTGACGTCCTTTGACAGCTCTTTGGTTTTTGCCCATGATGATGAGGTTTGAACGGAAGAAAGAGATTCTGTGGACAGGTGTCTTTTATACACATAATGAGTTGTTTTGTGAGCTTCTTCTTCCATTGACAGGACTATTCTGTGTACCACATGAGCACCTACTGTAGCCAGAATTATTGTTGGTTGGTAGGGGATCAAATACTTATTTTACTCACTGAGCTGCAACTCCATTTATAACATTTGTATCGTGTGTTTTCTGGATTTTTGGTTGATATTCTGTCTCTATCATTTAAAATACACCTATGATAACAATGATAGACCCTTCATTTCTTTGTAAGTGGGCAAATTTACAAAATCTGCAGGGATCAAATCATTATTTTCGCCACTGTATGGCCTCATGCACACTGAACGTTTTTGGATGTTTTTTTTTACAGCAGCTGTTTTTTGGTTTCAGACGTTTTTTTTTTTTTTTTCCTACAGTCAATAATTTCTACATCATGTTATCATATGTGTCCATGCACACATAGACTGTTATCGGCAGTTTTTGGCTGGAGCGTTTTTTGGCTTTAGAAAAAAACCCCCAAAAACTAGTGGGGTTTCCAAGAGGAGTTTTTCAGCTGTAAAAAACGCTCTAACGTCAAAAAAATGATGATAAACGCTCAAAAACTTGGTGGCTCACCAGCGTTTTTTGGAGTTTTTGATCCAATGAAAAAATATATATATATCTAGATATATCTATATAGATCTCCTCTCTCTCTCTCTCTCTCTCTCTCTCTCTCTCTCTCTCTCTCCCTCTCCCTCTCTTTCTCCCTCTCTCTCTCTTTCTCCCTCTCTTTCTCCCTCTCCCTCTCTCTCTCTCCCCCCCCCCTCTCTCTCCCCCCCCCCCCTCTCTCTCTCTCCCCCCCCCCCTCTCTCTCTCTCTCTCTCTCTCTCTCTCTCTCTCTCTCTCTCTCTCTCTCTCTCTCTCTCTCTCTCTCTCTCTCTCTCTCTCTCTCTCTCTCTCTCTCTCTCTCTCTCTCTCTCTCTCTCTCAAATATATATATAAAGCGCAATTGCAAAAAACGTTGAAAAACTTTAAAATGTTATTTTAACGTCCAGTGTGCATGAGGCCTTAGTGTGAAGTGAATTTCTTTGTGCAGATCTAAGTAAAAACAACAACATGGGACGTCCCTCGGGCGAGAGTAGAAATTGATAAAAAGGAATGTGTTGCTTCTGCAATATTTCACTTATTGATCTGTTGGATCCCATTTATAACATCTTGGATATGCAGTATAGATGGACATTGCACCCAATTTCTGATCTCCATTATAACCATACGTTCAGATTATTAAAACACATGCACTTGAATGCTAATCTTGGCTTTGTCCGTAAAAGCAATACATATGTTGGTTTCCTCGAATTGTAGACTTTTTGTTGACTGGACTCTTTTTTTTTTTTTTTCCATAACGAATCCATTAATCTACTCTCCATGTTTATGGTGGCGACTCGAATGGTTTTGCTCCATTTCTTGTATAAAATCAATAACAATAAAGCAGAACTAGCAGAGCACAGCATTGCTGAACATATAGTGAATTAATTAAACCTCATTTCAGTTTTAAGTGAAACGAATTGGTTTTTATCTGGGAATCTATAGGACTAACTCCACATGACCAGCTGTCCTGTGCACAGCATTCACATCTGTTCCATCCAGGGGGAGGTTACATGTAGTGACAGGGATGTATTCTCCAGCATGGTAATGATTGGGTTTATTCATACTGTGAGGGTTTGCTACTTCATCTTTTCAGGTGTATCCATTTTTTTTTACCTTGAGTTTCTTAAAAGCCAAGTTAACCTTCCATTTAAATCCACTAAATACATTCCAAGCACATCAGAAAAGGTGTACAAAGCTCTGCACTTGAACTTCTTTAGAAAGCAGTCACATCCTGAGTAGAAAAGCCATTCCCCTGCCGGCAGCTGCAGAGTAGGACCCTTGTTCTCTATGGAGAAACTGGTTTTCTTTGTAGAAATCCAACGTGCCCCTTCCTGAGTCAGACGTAGTGCTCTGCACTCAACAAAACTCATATTCCCTGCTGATTTGTGAACTCTGGCTCTGACATTGTAGGTGACATGATGGACCTCTGCAGAGAGATCATTGCCTCCCCACCTTTCCCAATAGAACAGATAACAAAACGCACAAACACTTCCAGCATATAGAGTTCTTCCTCCGAGTCTACTTCAGCAGCGGATCTTCAAAAGCAATGTAATAACACCCTTCAGGTATGCTTCATCGAAGCAGCCCTCCTCATATCAGGGAATCTAGTAGACAACTGTAAAGGAGCACACAGGAGAGAACACTCGTCTAGTGCATTACCAAAAGTTTATTGTCAAACTGGTGGCCCTCCAGCTGTTGGGGAACTACAATTCCCATGAGGCATTGCAAGGCTGACAGCTACAGCATGACTCCCACAGGCAGAGGCATGATGGGACTTGTAGTTCCGCAGCAGCTGGAGGGCTGCCAGTTTGACACCCCGTTTTTTTTTTTTTTTTTGTTTAACCACTTCAGCCCCGGAAGATTTGGCTACTGAATGACCAGGCCATTTTTTTGAGATTCGGCACTGCGCCGCTTTAACTGACAATTGCGCGGTCGTGCTGCGCTGCACCCAAACAAAATTGATGTCCTTTTTTTCCCACAAATAGAGCTTTCTTTTGGTGGTATTTGATCGCCTCTGCGGTTTTTATTTTTTGCGCTATAAACAAAAAAAGAGTGACAATTTTGAAAAAAAAAGCCACAATACTTTGTACTTTTTGTTATAATAAATATCCCCTTTTTTTTTAAGTTTTTCTTAGTTTAGGCGGATGTGTATTTTTCTACATATTTTTGGTAAAAAAAATCACGATAAGTTTGCGCAAAATTTATAGCGTCTACAAAATAAGGGATAGATTTATAGCATTTTTATTATTTTTTTTTTTTTTACTAGTAATGGTGGCGATCTGCGATTTTTATCGGGACTGCGACATTATCACGGACACATCGGACAATTTTGACAATTTGGGACCATTGACATTTATACAGCGATCAGTGGTATAATAATGCATTGATTACTGTAAAAATGTCACTGGCAGTGAATGGGGTTAACACTAGGGGGCAATCAAGGGGTTAACTGTGTTCCCTGGGAGGTGATTCTAACTGAAGGGGGAGGGGCCTGACTAGAGGAAGTGACGGATGGTGGTTTCTAGCTAATAGGAACACACAATCTGTCACTCCTCTCAGAACAGGGATTTGTGTGTTTACACACACGCTTCCGTGTTCTGTCCCTCGTGCTCGCGATCGGTCTTGGCCGGCGGTCACCGCGACCTTTGGCCACGAGCATCGGCACCCCCACAGTGCAGCGCGCGCCTGCTATCCCGATCCCGCGAGCCGACGTATAGCTATGACAGTTCGCGGGATCGTGCCGACCTGCCGCAGTGAAATGACGGCGACTGGTCGGCAAACGGTTAAAAATAACAAACATGTTATACTTACCTGCTCTGTGCAGTGGTTTTGCACATAGCAGCCCAGATCCTCTTCTTTTCTGGCCCCTCTGCATTCCTGGCCCCTCCCACCTGCTGAGTGGCCCCCACAGCAAGCAACTTGTAATGTGGACACCTGAGCCGCTGCTGTTTGTGTTCCTTCAGACATGGAGCCGCGGCTCAGTCTCACCCTCTTTCTCTCCTCATTGGTTTAATGACTCCAGCTGTTGGGAAACTACAATTCCCAGGAGGCATTGAAAGACTGACAGTTACAAGCATGACTCCCACAGGCAGAGGCATGATGGGACTTGTAGTGCCGCAGCAGCTGGAGCGCTGCCAGTTTGACATCCCTGGTTTATTGCATTGAATGAAACATGCAGCCAAATCGATACAGGCATTGTATGACACGAAATCTCAATCCAGTGAGAGAATAGTGGCCAGACGCATCGTAACGCTGCTCTGGCAAGCTGTGTTTCGGGGACACACCCCCTTCTTTAGAGTCCAGAAGTAGGGGGTGTGCCCCCTGAAACATGTCAGGGTTTACAATGCCTGTATACATTTTTTTTTGTGAGCATGGCTGTATGTTTTTGTTTTATACAATAAAGCATTGGTAACGCACTAGGCGTGTGCGCCCTCCTGTGTACTTTTTTACAATACAAATGACAACAGCCTGCGTGCTGCTCTTTTATCAAATTATTTTACCACGCAGGCATGTATTAATGGGCCATAAAGAAAAGGCATTTCCTTTGCAAAGTATTTGGAAAGCTTTATTAAAAGGAAGCAAATGCCTATTTACTACACCCTTGTGGACGAGACCTTTAAAGTGATATTAAAGCCTTGGTTTTTTTTTTAAATAAATAACAAACATGTTATACTTACCTGCTCTGTGGAATGGTTTTGCACAGAGCAGCCCCGGATCCTCCTCTGCTCAGGTCGTTGGCGCTCCTTGTCCCTCCTTGTCCCTCCTTGTCCTTCCTTCCTGCAGAGTGCCCCCACAGCAAGCAGCTTGCTATGTGGGTACTCAAGCTAAACCGCTGCTCTGTGTGTTAATTCAGACATGGAGCCGCGGCTCAGCCCCACGGCCCCTCTCTCTTCATTGGTTTACTGACTTTGATTGATACGGCCAATGAGGAGGGAGCGTCCCAGGCAGCCAAGGCTCTCGCACAACATCGTTGGATCGAGAAGGGTTCCTAGGGAAGTATTAGGGGGGCTGCTGCACACAAAAGGTTTTTTATCTCAAAGTGGATGTAAACCCGAAAAAAAAAATGTAATCAAGGCTTGTAACATGTACAGTATAGGATTTCATGTCATCTGTGCCTAGTCTTGCCACGAAGAGTTAATCCAGCTCTGAGCAATCCTCTTATCTTTTTTCAGTGAGATAAAAATGGACAGAGAAATACCAGTCAGTTCTTCCCCCTTGCTGTGAGTGACAGGTGATTTACATATCTCATGCACAAGCCTATGTTGACTACGGAGTATGTGCACATGTGCAGGAGTGACATGGGGCCATGAGCGCTCTCTGCTTCTTCACAGAACGCACTTTGCCACTCCCGTGCGTGCACTTTATTCTCCCCTGGTGCGTGACTCGTCCTCGCAATGCTGGCCGGCCAGGGGAGTGTAGTGGTAGGCGGAGGAGTCCTCTGACATCACGACTCCAGCCACCGAGCGCTGGACAGCAGATCCGCCCACAGATTCGGGAATATTGCAGGGCTCCACTAAGCTAAAGGGGTGAATTATGACAGGTAAGGATACATGCAGGAGGCATGTATATCCTAGATATGCCCAATGCTATTAAATTAGAAACAATGACAGTGGATTTACATCCACTTTAATGCATAGAATGCATTAAGATAAAAAACCTTCAGCCTTTAGAACAACTTTAAAGCGGAACTTCATCCAGAAGAGGAGGTTCCGCTTGTTTACATCTCCCCCCCCCCCTTCCACTGCCACATTTGGCACTTTTTGGTGGGGGTGTGGGAAGCAGGTACTCGTTCCCATGTCCAGTCAGATCGGCGTGGCGATCTGTGCTGAAGTTCTGCATCCCCCGCAGTCTTCTGGGACACATCACAGGTCCTAGAAATCTGTGGGATAATTCACAAACCGCAGAGAAACAGAAATCCGGCAGTGAAGGCGGAAGACTTCACTGCTGGTTTTGCTTAAGATGCCGGTTCCTGCACCCAAAGCCGATAGAAGAATCACTTAGGGTGAGGACATTGCTGGATTCCTGGATAGGTAAGTGTCCTTATATTGAAAGTCAGCAGCTTACAGTATTTTAATTTTTTTTTGGGGGGGGGGGGGGGGGGGACTGGAGCTCCTCTTTAAAGTGTCAATACTAAGTAGTTCAGCACAGCCACCACTTACAGTCAAACCTGCTGTTAACATTTGAACCCCCCCATCCCACCATCCCTTTGACATTGATAAGGATGGCCATAGGCACAGAAAGGTCAAGATTTGCATATACCATCATCCGCCTATCTATTGATCTGATGGCATGTGGTTTTCACTGAAGGAAATCTCTGATTATGTATTCTTTATGATCAGAGGTTTGTAGACAATTGACAATAACACCTATATGAGCTTATTGGACATATCATTCAAAACCATGGGCATTAATAGAGAGTCATACTTTTCATGTGAAGGTTTTTTTTTTTTGTCTTGTTTTTTATTGTGATTTCCTTTGGTTTAGAAGCACTGCTTCAGAGGAAGACGGAGGGGCTCACCGTTTGGTCAGTCTGAAGATCTAAAGAAAGATAAACCAGGAGAAACTACAAGGCAAGCAGAGCTCCAACCTGAGCTCAGCCAGCGGACCGAACTCATGTCGGTAATGTGAAATTTTAATATTAAAAAAAATAATAAATAATACAGCGCTGCGTAAAAGGCGAGTGAACAGCTGCCAACACACCTATAGACCCAAGTAGTAGATAAAATATATTAAAAAGTGTAGCGCTATAAACTCCAAAAAATTATGATTGAATAAGTGACATTTTAAAACCAAATAAAATGTGTAATTAATGACATACCATATGGTTAGATATTAGTATGAAAAAGTCAGATGCATAACTGTGTAGTATACAAAAGTGTAAACCAATGTGCAAAAAACCTTGCGATATTCGTGTAAGTTGAGAATAGTATACTATGTATATGGTATATAAACTATAAAGACATCAAAATATGTGAACAGTGATACAAAAATGAAAAATAAAATATAAAAGTCCAAAAAATCCTAAAAGGGATTGGTACCACAAGGAGCCTACATATTAGAGTCCACCAACAATATAAAGAAAGTGAAAAAGCCACCACCCAGGGTCTTAGGGGGCTTACCAGAAGTAAATGACTTGGAACGACTTATGCCGGCCAAGTCACTAATGGCTGTGGACTAACAGGTCACAAGAGTAAACGCCCATGTTTGATTGTAGGTTGGAATAGAAGATGTGTGAAGAGGCTGTGTGGAAGCTTGTAAACAACCAGAATTCCCAGAAAAGGCAATGATGGAGAAAAAGGCCGTCACCTGAAGATATTAAAGGCCTCCCAGAGGTTGTTGACCTGGGGAGACTTACGTCATCCAAGTCAAACAGGCATGGTGACCAACTGGTCAGGAAGGTACATCCCCTTTAAATATCCTCAATGGAATCCAAGCCAAGGCGACTGTTTAGCGTCCACAGTTGACCTCAACACTCGTGGGAAAAAAAATCACAATGGAAGGCCTCAAACGAAAATTCATATGCCATGCGAGAAATGGATGAAAAAAACTCGCATAGCGTAATAACGTAAACACTGGTTTATTTAAGTATCAAAAATAAACTCACATTCTGTAGATCATCAAAAATTACATAGATCAAGTAGCGGTAATTGTGAAGGGTCCACCCAACGCATTTCTGCTAAAAAAACCGCCATCTGGGAATGCAGAAACGCGTTGGGTGGACCCTTCACAATTACCGCCACTTGATCTATGTAATTTTTGATGATCTACAAAATAAATTTTCGTTTGAGGCCTTCCATTGTGATTTTTTTTTCCCACGAGTGTTGAGTTCAACTGTGGACGCTAAACAGTCGCCTTGGTTTGGATTCCATTGAGGATATTTAAAGGGGATGTACCTTCCTGACCAGTTGGTCACCATGCCTGTTTGACTTGGATGATGTAAGTCTCCCCAGGTCAACAACCTCTGGGAAGCCTTTAATATCTTCAGGTGACGGCCTTTTTTCTCCATCATTGCCTTTTCTGGGAATTCTGGTTGTTTACAAGCTTCCACACAGCCTCTTCACACATCTTCTATCCAACCTACAATCAAATATGGGCGTTTAAAGTACTACACTCTTGTGACTTGTTGGTCTCACAGCCATTAGTGACTTGGCCAGCATAAGTCGTTTCAAGTCATTTACTTCTGGTAAGCTCCCTAAGACCCTGGGTGGTGGCTTTTTCACTTTCTTTATATTGTTGGTGGACTCTAATATGTAGGCTCCTTGTGGTGCCAATCCCTTTTAGGATCTTTTGGACTTTTATATTTTATTTTTCATTTTTGTATCACTGTTCACATATTTTGATGTCTTTATATTTTTTATACCATATACATAGTGTACTATTCTCAACTTACACTAATATTGGAAGGTTTTTTGCACATTGGTTTACATTTTTTTTAGGAAATTTTAATATTAGCAATGCTATCATTTCTCTAAACACATACAGAGTCGGTCTGTGAATACACTCCCACATTGCATAGCCATGCTGGTGACACTCCTATTTCCTGTCTCAGTTCTGCAGCTTCCTGTGTCACGTGTCTGTTTACGAGTCACGTGTGATATTCAGCATCTTTTCTTTTACACTTCTTGTTGTTTAGGCATCCCTGGTTTGATAATGTAAAAAGTAAGGATGTTCCAATACCACTTTTTTAAGACCGAGTACAAGTACCGATACTTTTTATCAAGTACTCGCCGATACCGATTACCGATACTTTTATTTTTAATGTCATGTGGCAGTGTTTTTTTTTTTTTTATTTTTTTTTTGTTTTTTTACAATGCTTTATTTTTTTTCTTTTTTCTTTTTTAGGGGGGGAGGGGGTGGACGCTGTCTGTGTGTTTTTTTTTAATTTAAATTTTTATTATTTTTTACAATAATTTTTTTTTAAATTATTTATTGCAATACTTTGTGTTTTTTTTTTTAATCAGCCCTGTTGGGGGGCTTTGGAGAGATATCAGGGGTCTTAACAGACCCCTGATATTTCCCCCTTGAGACAGAGAAAGAGACAGAGGATAGAAATTCCCCAGTCCCTTTCTCTGCAGCCTCAGCTGCACTGAAAATGAATGGAGAGAAGACAGCGGCTCCTCTCCATTCATGAACTGAGACATCGTAATCACAGGAGATTACAATGTTTCAGTTATGTGAATGGACAGAGTCAGCTGACTCTGTCCATACACAAAGGAAGGAGGAGGACATGGACAGAGACAGCACAATGAAGGGGGACAGCGGAGAGGGACAGCACAATGGAGGGGGACAGCAGAGAGGGACAGCACAACGAAGGGGGACAGTGGAGAGGGACAGCACAACGAAGGGGGGCAGTGGAGAGGGACAGCACAACGGAGGGGGACAGCAGAATGGAGGGGGCATGGAGGGGGACTGGAGGAGGATGCGGTGACAGTCAGCGGTGATCGCGTGTGGGGGAGTTACAAGCACCTATCACCGCTGTATAGATTTCACTAAAGCCACGGGGGGAGAAGCTTGTAACTGCCCCACACGTAAAACACTTCTGACTGTCAACGTATCGGCGGAAGCATCGGGAGCATTTGCCCGAGTACAAGTACTTGGGCAAATGCTCGGTATCAGTGCCGATACCGATACTAGTATCGGTATCAGGACAACCCTAGTAAAAAGTCAATGCAATAGAAGAGATATTTGTGTCTCCTACACCTCCCTCTGTGTTTATCTCCATCGTTCAACTCTTGCAAAAACGTTGGATGTCTGTAGTCCCTAACCTGTGACCCCCCTGTCTCACTGATGGCAACTCAGTATGAGTTGCATGATGGAGTCATGGTCCCTGCCAGAAGACACGGGTATCTGACACTCCCGGAAGTGTCATATTCTGAAGACACCTGAGAGTACAGCACTGGAAGTTCGGCATTGAGGTCACTAGAGAGGCAAGAATAATACCTCTTCTTTTGCATGAAACGTTCCTCTCGTTTTTGAAGTGCAGTTCTGAGAAATGAACAGTGTGGTAATGCTATCCAGCACATATGGCAGCAGTACCTAAAGGTTTTGAAGGTTCACCTAGTTTATGTTAATCTGTGTAATCCACAGAAGCCTGATTCCCAAAAGCTTCTCACATGTAGGCTGGGAGATCTGCCTCCTGAACCCCGTGCTGTCAAACTTTGTGTTCCTCTACTAAATCTATTACCAGTCAGGTAAGGCCTCAATCACATTGGGCATATGAATTAGTGCCCCATGCGAGGGCCTAGTTACCCACATAGTAATGCACGGAACACCCAGGGTGCGTTCGGGGCCATGCAGCCACACGGATGTCACATTGCACTGGCAGCTGCTGCTCCTAGTTGAAATGAATAGGACTGCCTACATGGAGATGCACAGGAATGCATCCTCCTGTAAGTTTATGGCCTCCACAGGGAGCACGGATTCATGGGCCCCTTGTGAAAGAGGCCTAAAACTTCCAAGACAGTACTGAATAGGAATCTCTTTGTGCATGAGATAAAACTAAAATTCTACCACTTTACAAACTTCTGGTTCGACCTCACCTGGAGTATGCCGTCCAGTTCTGGTCTCCAGTCCTCGGGAAGGGTGTGCTGGAACTGCAGAAAGTCCAGAGAAAAGCAACAAAGCTAGTAAAGGGACTGGAGGATCTTTGTTATGAGGAACGTTTACAATCATGAAACGTATTCTCCCTGGAGAAGAGACACTTGAGAGGGGATATGATAGTGATATACAAATACCTCAATGGTGACTCAATCATAGGGAGGAAACTATTCAGTCTCTGGTCGCTCAAGAAGACATGTGGCCACTCAATGAAGTTGGATAAGAAGCAGTTCAACCTTAAAGTGATTGTAAAGGTACATTTTTTTAACAAAATAACAAACATGGCTATACTTACCTGGGCACGAACCTCCTCTTTCTGTGTCCCCTGCTGCTGCTCCTGGCTTCTCTCCTCTGTCCAGTGCCCCTATGGGAAGCAGCTTCCTATGGGGGCACTGGGCAGAGGGGAGGGGCCAAGAGCAGTGGCAGGGGATACAAAAAGAGGAGATTCATGCGTGTCTGTATCGTGCCCCCCCGACTCCCCCCGGATTCCTCGTTCCTGGCTTTGATTGACAGCGCTGGGAGCCAATAGCTCCCGGTGCCCTAGCAAAGCCAGCGAGACCCGGAATTGAGGGGAGAGAAGAACTGCAGATGTGCATGGTGCTGGATCAAATGAGGGCTCAGGTAAATAAAAGAGGGTGTGAGGGGGCATGCTGATTTTTTTCTTTAACCACTTGCTGACCAGCCGCTGCAGTTTTACTGCGCCAGAATGGCACGGCTGGGCGAAACAGCGTTATGTTACATCGCTTCCCCAGGGGCGCGCGCCCGCAGCTTGCCCCCGGAGCCGATGCGAGTGCCCGGCGGTCACGATCACCGCCGGGCTACCGCGATCGCTGGTGACACACCGAGAAGCGGGATTTGTGTGTGTAAACACACAGTTTCTGGTTCTCTGAGGGGAGAAGAGACTGATCGTCTGTTCATACAAAGTATGAACAGCGATCTGTCATCTCCCCTACACAGTCCCCTCCCCCCCTTCAGCTAGAACACAAACTAGGGAACACAATTAACCGCTTGATCGCCCCCTGGTGTTAACCCCTTCCCTGCCAGTGACATTTTTACAGTAATCGGTGCATTTTTATAGCACTGATCGCTGTATAAATGCCAATGGTCCCAAAAATGTGTCAAACATGTCCAGTGTGTCCGCCGTAATGTCGCAGTCCCCATAAAAATCGCAGATCGCCACCATTACTAGTAAAAAATAAATTATAATAAAAATGCCATAAAACTATCCCCTATTTTGTAGACGCTATAACTTTTGCGCAAACCAATTAATATACACTTATTGTGATTTTTTTTTTGTTGTTTTTTTTTTTTATATTTTTGGGGGATATTTATTATAGCAAAGAGTAAAAAATATTGCTTTTTTTTTTTTTTTCAAAATTGTTGCTCTTTTTTTGTTTATAGCGCAAAAAAGAAAAACCGCAGAGGTGATCAAATATCACAAAAAGAAAGCTCTATTTGTGGGGAAAAAAGCACGTCAATTTTGCTTGGGTGCAACGTCGCACGACCGCGCAATTGTCAGTTAAAGCGACGCAGTGCCGGATCGCAAAAAGTGCTCTGGTCAGGAAGGGGTTAAAATCTTCCGGGGCTGAAGCGGTTAATGCAAGGAATGCATTTAGGTAAAGAAATGATTAGGCTTTACAACCACTTTAAACTGCTAAGGGGTTTTTAAATGTCAAGAGTGGTAAGGATGTGGAACTCCCTTCCACAATCAGTGGTTTCAATGGATAATGCTGCTAGTTCATGAAAAAAATCTTAGATGGGCATTTTATGGAACACAATATACAGGGATATTGGAAGGGGTAGAGAAGAGACAACGCATGCACACATACATACACACACACGCGCGTACACGTGTCTTTATTCATCTGGGAAGTTTTTAGCCTCTAGTAACATGATTCTCTGCAAACTCCCTTCCTCTGCCTAAAAGGCAGCAAGTTGTAGAACAGGTCCTGAACACGGAGGATACACGTTCACAAGCTTGAGAACTGATTGAGAACTGATGTTCCATAAAGATTAAATTACGAGCATCCAAATAATGTTAGTAATGGGTCATTCCAGCAGTGTCCACCTTAAACTGAATATTTGGGGGGGGGGGGGGGCGGGGTGGAAGCCTGTTTTTGTTAACCCACTGGCATGCAGGTGCCTTGTATATATATATATGTATAAATGGCTCGAACATTTGCTGAGGACAAAGTGTCCATAATTACCTCTTAGCCTTATTATAGGGCCAACGAAATGATGACTTTTCAGCTGTGATCCCCTTGCTACAAATTATTTTCTGAAAATGTTTTCTTTTGCTTGTATGAATATTTCTCGGAGAAGTCAAACGGTCCTCATCAACCACTATTGTTGCCGCTGCTCAATATAACATTCTGATAAATATAGTTTTCGCTTGGAAGAAAAAAAAAACGTTGGTTGGTAAATTTGTCATTCAGCTGTGAGCAGTTTCTAAAGTTTTGCCTAACAACATAATTTGAAGTCATCAAGTTTTTCATTAACCCCCGTGGCTTCTGTGTTCTATAGTGCCATGAATATATTCATAGCGACACGGGACTTTTTTAAAGCAACTTTACCTTCCTAATCTGCCTGCAGTAAATTCGTTGCTCATTTTTCAGTGTCAGCGGGCTCTTTTTTTTTTTAAATCAGGAAATATGTTTATTGAAAAATATACATTTCCAGAGCAAATACAATCATGAAGAACAGATTCACAGTAAGAGAAGTGTAGATTGCAAGCCGGTTATCAAGGGCCATGCACCAAGCAAAGATATGAACAAATAATATAGTAAAACCTTGGTTTGAGAGCGTTTTGCAAGACAAGCAAAATGTTTTAATAATTTTTGCCTTGATATACAAGCGATGTCTTGATATAAGAGTAGCGTCATGTGACAACTGAGTATAAAAAAGAAGAGAGGAGCCTCTAAGTGTAGCAATATGGTTACATTTAATGAAGGTACAACATTTAGCAACTTATTGCTACACTTAGAGGTGCCTCTCTTCTCTTTTATACCCTGTAAAAAAATGCTTTGATATACAAGTGCTTTGGATTACAAGCATGTTTCTGGAATGAATTATGCTCGCAAACCAAGGTTTTACTGTAGTCCCAAAGAGAGGTTGACATAAGTACATGACAGGAACGTGCAGTCAAGGGAGGCAGGCGAAGGCAGGTGAAGGCAGGGCCTCACCTGGCATGAACATTAAAAAAAAAGAAAAAAAAATTGACTTTGAGGGCCGTAGCTCGGCAACCTGGGGCCACAGAGACCCCAACTTTGGGTGGTAGGTAGCTGAAGTCCTACCCCGCCACAAAATTTGGGGCTCCTATTTATGGTTCTGCAGATACGGGCTCCTTGCGCAGCCTGTCAGAAGCTACATACAGAGCGGCCAGTTTAATTACAAGCTGACACACTGTGTTTGCAGCAGACAGAGGATGAGCTCACAGTGCCTCTCCTCACTTCTTGTCAGAGGCACTGAGCTCAATGGACAGCTTGGAGCCTTGGACCAATGGTAAAGCACCATTGGCCCAAGCTGTCCAATAAAAATGCTGCGGTGGAGGCATGCCTCTCACTACAGTGTCATAGAAGGGGGGATGTGTCTAGAAGACAAATGCTCCCTTCCAGCCCAGCCCTCTTAACCACAAGGGAAAACATGTGTTTATGTGTATACGATTCACCCAAAATCCAATGTTTTTCTCACATAGTTAAGAGGGAGAATGAGAATCTTCTGCTGCTGAAAGGTACAAGCTAAATCATATATAATTATACTATATGTTCTAAGATAATTTATTATTTATCTATTTACTGTAAAATTACTGTTTGGAAGTTACAGTTTTTGAAAATATAGTAAATTACCTTAGAAATAATATATAATAATTATTTGTATATTACTTATGGCAATTAACCCCTTGCCACCCAGGTCATTTCTGACACTTCTCTCCTACATGTAAAAATCATATTTTTTTTGCTAGAAAATTACTCAGAATGCCCAAACATTATATATATTGTTTTAGCAGACACCCTAGGGAATAAAATAGCAACCGTTGCAACTTTTTATGTTACACGGTATTTGCACACCAATTTTTCAAACACTTTTTTTTTTTTGCATAAAATAAAACAAAGGTTAGCCCATTTTTTTTTTTTTGTACGCTATGAAAAATGATGTTACGCCGAGTAAATGGATACATAACATGTCATGCTTTAAAATTGCGCACACTTGTGGAATGGCACCAAACGTCAGTACTTAAAAATCTCCATAGGCAATGCTTCAAAAATTTTTAGAGGTTACCTGAGTTACAGAGGAGGTCTAGTGTTAGAATTATTTCTTTTGCTCTAACATTCATGGTGTATGTACCCTGTGTGTATCTGGTTCTGATACTAGCCAGTGCCTCACCAACCACTGACCTCACCGCACGTCCCTGGTAAATGGACAGCATAGATGATTGAAGGGGGTTAATGGAAGTGTATCAGTATTGCCATGCAGATTAGAGGACTACTACTAAATCCAGATGGCTGAGCCCCATGGTATCCAGCCATGGGGCCCAAACTTTTTCAAACATATCGGAACAACCTCTATGTTGGTATATATATTTTCTCCAATCTCATTGTATTACCTACAGCCTTCACCTACTCAGAATGCCTAGGCAGCTCTGATAATTTCCAGTGGATCAGGATTAACCTGCTCACTAAGTTTTGGCTCAGGCGTGTTCACAGCTCCTCATGCCCGAGCCCGCCAGGAAGCTTACACTGCACAGCGCTAATCATAGACATGAGACGTTTCCCGATCGGCTTCCTGGCGGGCTCGGGCATGTGGAGAGCTGCGAACACGCCTGAGCCCATCCTTACTGCTCACCTGGAAAAAGGCTCTTGCAATGGCCTCTTCGGCCGCTTGTATTCTCCAATTGGGGCACAGGCTGTCGGCACAGCTGTCAGTCTACTGATTCCTGCCGCTGCGATTCGCAGCATGACAAAACACTTGTGTGATTGGTGAGCTGAAGCTGGTCATATGCAGGTAAACTGCACCCAAAATTAATTCTGAACAATCACAGAAGCATATATATCTAAACCCAATCATTAAAGTATAATTTTTGACATGTTGATGTCATTTTAAGTTTTCAGTGTTTTTAAATCTGCATCTTTACTAAATGAACAATTGGAGATCTTACCAAGAAGGTCCTTGTGTAGGCTCTTTTTGTTATTGGGTGACAGCTGTTTCCTAGTTGTGCTCTTGCATTGTCACCATGTCGCATATGCCTCAGATGGAGACTACAAGTGGCCATGCTGACACACTTTACGAGGGTCCACCACTGTCTACAGCAATGATGTGCAGCCAACGCTTGAGTGAGTACATTTAGACAGGAAGTGACTGAAAGAGGCTAGAGGAGATCTGCAGGACCGGGACTAAACAAAGGATAACAAGTATTTACAGTGCATTCGGAAAGTATTCACAGCACTTCACTTTTTCCACATTCTGTTATGTTACAGCCTTATTCCAAAATAGATTAAATTCATCATTTTCCTCAAAATTTTACAAACAGTACCCCATAATGACAACGTGAAAGAAGTTTGTTTGAAATCTCTGCAAATCCCATGTACATAAGTATCACAGCCTTTGCTCAATACTTTGGTAAAGCACCTTTGGTACCAATTACAGCCTCAAGTCTTATGATGCTACAAGCTACCTATTTTTGGGCAGTTTCTCCCATTCTCCTTTGCAGGACCTCTCAAGATCCATCAGGTTGGATGGGTAACGGTGCACAGACATTTTCAGATCTCTCCAGAGACGTTCAATCGGGTTCAAGTCTGGGCTCTGGCTGGGCCACTCAGTGACATTGACAGAGTTGTCCCGTAGCCTCTCCTTTGTTATCTTGGCTGTGTGCTTAGGGTTGTTGTTCTGTTGGAAGATGAACCTTCGCCCCAGTCTGACGTCCAGAATGCTCTGGAGCAGGTTTTCTTTAAGGATGTCTCTGTACATGGCTACATTCATCTTTCCCTTGATCCTGACTAGTCTCCCAGTTCCTGCTGCTGAAGAACATCCCCACAACATGATGCTGCCACCACCATGCTTCACTGTATGGATGGTATTGGCCAGGTGATGAGCGGTGCCTGTTTTCCTCCAGACATGACGCTTCCATTCAGGCCAAAGAGTTCAATCTTTGTTTTATCAGACCAGAGAATTTTGTTTCTCATGGCTGAGAGTCCTTCAGGTGCCTTTTGGCAAACTCCAGGCTGTCATGTGCCTTTTACTGAGGAGTGGCTTCCGTCTGGCCACCTTAATATACAGGCCTGATTGGTGGAGTGCTGCAGAGATGGTTTTTCTTTTGAAAGTGATACTGAAATGTATAGTTATTCCTGCACTACCATGTAAACAAAGGGCAATGAACGTTGAACTGCTGCAAGCACCGAATATAGGTCAAGCTCAGCCCATACAGCAATAGAAATAAGGTATGTAAAAATTGGTGCTGCGCTGTTCTTAAAGCGGAGTTCCACACAAAAATGGAACTTCCGCTTTTCGGAACCCTCCCCCCCCTCCGGTGTCACATTTGGCACCTTTCAGGGGGGAGGGGGGTGCAGATACCTGTCTAAGACAGGTATTTGCACCCACTTCCGGCATAGACTCCCATGGGAGTCTATGTCTCTTCCCATCCCCACTGCGCTGTCTGCTGGGACATACACGGGTCCCAGAGACAGCAGGGACCAGTTAGGAAGCGCAGCGCGTCTCGCGCATGCGCAGTAGGGAACCGGGAAGTGAAGCCGCAACGCTTCACTTCCTGATTCCCTCATCCAGGATGGCGGCGGCAGCTGGCGAGAACCGAGCGGGTTCTCGGCGTCGCCTGCCGACATCGCTGGACCCTGGGACAGTTAAGTGGCCATGTATTAAAAGTCAGCAGCTGCAGTATTTGTAGCTGCTGGCTTTTAATATATTTTTTTTTTTTTTGGCGGTTTAGGTGGACCCCCGCTTTAAATGAAAAAAAAAACAAAACATATGCGGCTAGAGGTAGTAGTACAAAGGTAAATGAACACGTAAAATGATATAAACATATAAAAAAAACAGAAACAATATAAGAATAAGTACAATCAATATAGAGCACTTCTATACCCAATAGGTGCAGTGTGATATTCCACAATAATCGGTGGGAATAGCAAAGTGCAAGAAAATCATTCAATAAAGACTTAAGGCCAGATGTGATAAGTATCTTACTGTAAACACTAAAATCAATATACAATCACTAAAAACCTCAATGGACCGTGCAAGTAGGCAAAAAACATTGTGCAAAAAACAGCAATTAATAAATTAAATGTGCAACAAATTGAAGTGTCCATGTAAAAAGTACTATATAGGAAAAACCAAGCGGCAACTCCGAATTCGTATTGGTGAACACCTAAGAAGTATAAAAAAGTCAAACAAGGAGGAGAACAAGAAGAAAAGAGAAGACATGTCCCCATTAGCATTACATTTTGCAGATTTCTATGGAGGCAGCACGGCTGGTATCAGTATTAAGGGGATTTATACCCTGAATTTGCCATCACGTAGAGGTGATTTTGATGCCATCCTGTTGTAAGAAGAAAAGATGTGGATATTTAGCCTCAAAACGCTTGCGCCACTGGGCCTGAATACAGTTTTCAGCCCTTTCTTGAACGCTAATTAGGCCCATAACTCACTATCTGTGTAAGGGACATAAACTCTGGTTTGGTGGACAAATCTGTCCTCTTTGATCGTTGATAGGGAATGCCTATAGAGTACCCAGCCTTGGACTGGTATATTATGTCATCTTATCGCCCCTATATTTCCAACTGCCTCATTACCCTGGGAACCCTGGTACTCCGGCTCTGTTTTTCCTCTGTGTCCTGATCCCCTTAGCACTGTCAAAGCTATTTGCTTGCTATGATATGCCTTATGTGAGCCCTTCTGTCTAGCAGCAGAATGAATATGTGGTGTGTAACCAGGAGGTTGACATCTAGAAGTCGTTTGTGGGAATGGTAACCTTCAATTAATTTTGTGCTGTGTAAAAAAGTGTATAAATAGACGACTGCTTCTGATCCCTCCCATCCTTGAAAAAACCCACGTGATTGGGTGAAATATGTCTGCAAAGACACCACGGCAGTGATGCGATATACGTCACGGATGGTGCACCGCATCACGTCATCGCAAGCGCACCACACACTATGAGGATAGTAGGAGCTACCCTGTTTCCCCGAAAATAAGCCCTTCCCTGAAAAGAAGACCTACAAGGACTTTAACTAGGGCTTATTTGGAGGGTAGGGCTTATTTGGGGGGTAGGGCTTATATTGCAGCCATCACCGACAATCACGCTAGGTCTTATTTTCGGGGAAACAGGGTATCTCTAGCTGAGATATCAGGGTGGTGTGCTTAGACGGCCTCACAATGCTACAGCGCTACCAGCAGATGTATACTGTGAAACTCCCTTGACTTCCGTGTGGCAATCGAGCATCCTGGATGACAGGATCTGTGCAGTGCGAGATCCCCTTACAGACGGCATCCTATGGAGATATCTGGGACACTTGCCAGCTATTAGAGACTCTTGTCCACAACGGTCGGTGAGAGGACCATTGGTCCTGTGACTGTCTATATCTTTGCAAAATACTTCTGTCCTGACCTGCAGATGAGCTTTACCCACTGTCCTAGTTAAATGAACTTTTCACTGGGTTACCCTTACTTATACGGCTTGGCCTGAAGCTGAAAACCTGAACAAATTACTGACTGCTTGTGGCTATATGCCACCCTCTATACCAGGGATCCTCAAACTACGGCCCTCCAGCTGTGGAGGGCCATAGTTTGAAGACCCTTGCCTCTATACAGTGTATATCACCAGTGGAATAAGAGTCAACTAAGCTAACCCAGTGGTATTGCTCTTTTTATAGGGTCTACTTTTCAAGTGTGTGGATTACCAATATCATACCCCTTTATCCCCCCAGCTGGGGGCCTGATGGTTAATAGTGATGAGATACGCACGTTTAGTGATGGTGCTAGTCACCAGGACTCACGTGCCTATCTAATCGCCACTCTATGTACCTAACATTTACTTGAGTATATGGTGTGTGTGCTTGATGTATATGTGACGCAGCTGCTTTTAAATAGACAACTTTGTCTTATTTTAACTTTAGTCTAATGCCGCGTACACACGGTCGGACTTTTCGTCTACAAAAGTCCGACGGACGCCGACGGACTAAAGCCGGCTGACAATCCGATCGTGTGTGGGCTTCCCCGGACTTTAAGCGGACTTTTCCAGCCGCAAATCTGACGGACTTTAGATTTGAAACATGCTTCAAATCTTTACTTCATAACTACGCCGGACCCAGAAATCCGCTCGTCTGTATGCAAGTCCAACGGGCGAAAACCCACGCTAGGGCAGCTATTGGCTACTGGCTATCAACTTCCTTATTTTAGTCCGGTGTACGTCATCATGTACAATCCGTCAGACTTTTGTGTGATCGTATGTGGGCAAGTCCGTTCGTTAGAAAGTCTGTCGCAAGTCCGCCAAAAGTCCGTCGAAAGTCTGTCGGTTGGGCTGTCGGACTTTTGTAGCCGAAAAGTCCGACCGTGTGTACGCGGCATTAGTGTTGGTGGTGGGTACCTAGTTTTTGTATTCTTGTTTTTATTAACTGTGCAATAATAAAATTCCCTTGATGAGCAACTTGGTATCCACCCGTGACTTCCTTTCCCAGGTGGGGGGGGGGGGGGTCTTCTTTCCCCCTGTTCTAATTTTGGTTCTTGGTCACCTCCCTGACCAAGGACTTCTTCCCCAATCGCTCAGTTTGACCGGGCGGCCCGGTTTAGGAAGAGTCCTGGTGGTTCCAAACTTCTTCCATTTACAGATGATGGAGGTGACTGTGCTCATTTGGATCTTTAGTGCTGCAGAAATGTTTCTGTACCCTTCCCCAGATCTGTTTCTGTACCCTTCCCCAGATCTGTGCCTCTATACAATCCTGTCTCGGAGGTCTACAGTCAATTCCTTTAACTTCATGGCTTGGTTTGTGCTCTGACATGCACTGTCAACTGTGGGACCTTCTATAGACAGGTGTGTGCCTTTTTCAAATCATGTCCAATCAACTGAATTTACGACAGGTGGACTCCAATCGAGTTGTAGAAACATCTCAAGGATGATCAGTGAAAACAGGAGGCACCTGAGCTCAATTTTCAGTGTCATGGCAAAGGCTGTGAATACTTATGTACATGGGATTTTTTTCATTTTTTATTTTTTAATAAATTTGCAAAGATTTCAAACTTCTTTCACATTGTCATTATGGGGTATTGTTTGTAGAATTTTGAGGAAAATAATTTTATCCATTTTGGAATAAGGCTGTAACGTAACAAAATGTGGAAAAAGTGAAGCGATGTGAATACTTTCCGGATGCACTGTACTGCAGAAGTAAAAAATAACAATTTTTATAAAGCTTTTTAAAAGAATTCGGTGCTTGGAGTTGGGCTTTAAATCCCACTTGTCTGAAAAAAATATTTCTGGGAGGAACACTCAAGTGGAGAAGGGTTACAACACGTGTTTAATGTCAGGATGATTTCACTTCCTATCCCAGTGAAATCTCTCCAACAGAGGTTCTAACTATGCGTTACGCTGTGGTGGGAGAAAAAATAAAGTTCTGTGCAATAAAAACACCCAACATGTTGATAAGAAATCTTGTTCACTATATCATTTAAGCGTTATATCTTATCGGGTTTGGTTTAATATCTTGCTTCCGGCACTGCTGTACCGATACCATCATTGAGAGAGAGAGAGAGAGAGAGAGAGAGAGATGCTATAGAACTGAGCCATGTCGGAATATAGAAATTTTGTTGCTGTTTTTGGCTTTTGCCTTATTTTAGTAAACTCTGATATGTGCATATGAGGGAACACATATGAGGTAAACTCTGATATGAGGGAACACAACCTACCTTTTCAGGGCTCAGGTTTTCCATCTAAACCAGTAGTTTTCAAACTGTGGCCAGTGGGCCAGATGCGGCCCTTTGCTTGCCTTTATCTGACCCTCGGGGTACTATTCCTCCCAATAGGAGGCCCTATGCTCCCTACTGACACCAACAGTGGGGCATAATTGGGGACATAAACATGGGGTATTACTCCTCCCACTGACACCAGTAATGGGGGACTATTCCTTTCACTGACACCAAGGGTGAGGCACTATTCCTTCCACTGATACCAACAAATGGGCACTATTCCTCCCACTGTCACCATCGATGGGGCACTATTCTTCCAACGTACACCAATGATTGAGACACTATGCTCTTGCTCCCACGTACACCAATAATGGGGCACTATTCCTCCTACTGACACCAATGATGGGACATTATTTCTCAGTCCGAAGCCAACGATGGGGCACTATTCCTCCCACTGACACCAAAGATTGGGGCACTATTGCTCCTGCTAATACCAGTAATGCAACACTATTCGTCCTCCTACTGACCACAGGATATTATGTATTTTATTTATTTATTTTACTCCCACTGAATACCAACCCCAAGGCATTATCTACTTCCAATGGCCACAGTCTGCCCCCCCCCCCCCCCCCCAAGTCTGAAGGACAGTAAGTCACCTTTCACACTTGTGCGACTTGGGACTGCGAAGTCGCATGACAAGTCGTTCCCCATGTTTTCCAATGAGTACCAGTCATATCTGTGTGACTTCTTCTAGTCTCAACGACTTCAAAGTAGTCCCTGCACTACTTTTGTTCGACTTTGATGCGATTTAAGGTCAATAGACCTCATGTTTACACAGGCATTGTTTAAATCTGCATCAAAATCGAGGCAAATATCGTGGCAAAACATCTCGGCGTAAAATCACACAATTTTCATGTCGCACAAGTGTGAAAGGGGCCTAAACTGGCCCTTTGTTTATAAGCTTTGGAGACCCCTGACATTGCTGTATTGCAGCAGGCCACCTGACTGCTAACACTACCTTGTTGATCGTAATCTAATTTTCAAGAGATGCAAGTTCTTGAACCTGAAAATGTCTGCGGGAGCTGTTCCCAACTCCTCCCATTTTATGCTTCTTGATGTCTTACTAGCAGAGAGAGGGAGATTATAGGGAGGTATGTCAAAAGCTGTATTCCTCTCAGAAGCACATATCAGAGGTTACTAAAGATCTAGTTTAACCCCTTTTCATCCTCCATCCTTAACAGTTCTCAGCACGATGCCTTGTGCTCAGTATACATCAACCCAACTTTCACTGACAGCTCAGATTCCTGCTAGCAAAAAAAAAAGCTGTTCAGAAACTGGAGGCTTCAGCCTGCAGATGTAACTGTAACCTGTAGGTTGCAGGGCTCATCTGTTTTAAAACTGTAATTGTCAGACACAATTACAGTATTTAAAAAAGCTATAATGATTCAAAAAGGAAGGGTCAAAAAATCTCTATGATATATATATATATATATATATATATATATATATATATATATATATATATATATAAAATGGGTTAGGGTTTTTATAAAAACAGTGAAAGCCTTTAATGTCCTTAAAAATATGTAAATAGTTTTAGGTATAGCATTATTGTCAACTTAACCGATGCTTACCTACATAAAATGTGGCCTGAGCATCTAAGTATTAATGATCTGTGGTCACAACTCCAACCAAAACTTTTTTCCGAAGTTTCTAAGTTTTCAGTAAAGTTGGATAGAGCCAGAACTCTGACATTTTTATTCTCTGTAGCCTGTTCTCACTGGAAAGGATTCCTCTCCGTTCCGGGTCAACGGAATAGGAAGATACAGACAGAAATAATGGAAGACAGATTGTCTATTCCTTCCCTTCTCTACTAAATAAATTAACTTTTGCTGCTGTCTCTTTTCACATGAGATATACTGTCATTTTATTGGGATTGGGACATGAACATTTTCGGGTTATTTTTTTCATGCAGAAAAGAAAAAAAAATGATGAATATTCTATCTCTTCCTCTGTCTCTGTACACAATTGTGAAAAAATAAATCTGCCTGGTGGTAAGCTTTAAATTCAAAGGAAACAAGGCATTTCATGGTCTCAAAACTTCTGGTGCCTTGATCCATTTGGTGATCTTTGCAGAACTGAAAAATGGTTTAAACTCCTCGATGCCAGCATTGCACTTAAAGTGGATTTTCGTCTGACCCCCCCCTGCTTACCTAGTGACCCATTGTGCTCATTTCCGATACCCACCCATTGTTGTCCCACTGAGATCTTCTTGTATTCTGCCATGTCTCTATCCCCTGCCGCCATGTTAATTGTGACAGCAAGAGGCCCATCTGCTCTTCCTGGTTCAGCTGGCTCACCTCCTGTTGATGGGGCTTGCTCTCCTTTCTGAATGAAACGCTATGCCTCCTGGGATATGTGACGTGCATATGCTAGGAGGTAAAGGGAGGACAGCACACGTCATTCACCTAGCTCAGTGGCCTCCAAACTGCGGCCGGATGTGGCCCTTTGCTTGCCTTTATCCGGCCCTTTGGGCACTTTTCCTCGCACTGACACCAGCAATGGAGGCATAATTATTGCCCCTGACAGCAACAACGGAGTGCTATTCCTTTCACTGACACAAATGATGGGGCACTATTCCTCTCACTGAAACCAATGATGGGGTGCTATTCCTAACCAAAAGAGAAAAACTCTCTCCTGCGCTCAAGTGTCTAGATACTCAGTGTGTGATCAGGCCAGAAAGCTTCAGTGGTATCTGCCGTCTTGCAGCCCTCTTCAGAATGTTGGGCATTCATAAACTACAAAAAGAAACAAAAAGAAGAGAGGGCGCACCGACCTAGCGCATTACCACTGATAGCGTTTATTAAAAAGTAAATTAACAAGTATATACTCACAAACGAGCATTGCCGTATCTACCCGATGTCCGGTCCCGGTTTCATTCTGATGTCTGTTACTGCATACCTGCAGTCAATGTCCATGCCTGTAATTCATGGTCGTTTGTGAGTATATACTTGTTAATTTACTTTTTAATAAACGCTATCAGTGGTAATGCGCTAGGTCAGTGCGCCCTCTCTTCTTTTTGTTTCTTTTTGGGGTACTATTCCTCCCACTGACACAAATGATGGGGCACTAAATATCCCCCCTAATACCAAAGATAGGACATTGTTTACGCCTACTGACACCATGACATTTTCTACCCCCGCTGGCCACAGTCCAGCTCCCCTGACACCAACAACGGGTCACTATTCCTTCCTTTGCCACCAACAATGGGGCATCATTTCTTCCACGACACTAACGATGGGGAATAATTCCTTCCACTGACGCCAACTATTTATCTCCCTAATAACAGAGATTGGGCATTGTTTACTCCCATTAGGCACGGTCTGGCCCCCCTAAAGTCTGTAGAACAGTAAATTGGCCCTTTCTCTAGAAAGTTTGGAGACCCCTGGCCTAGGTGAATGACATTCAAGAGGGGGGGGGGGGGGAGGAGGCTGCACCTTTTTATTAATTTTTTTTCCAAAAAAGTAAACAAAGCAAAAAGCCCAGCCCTATTCTGGTAGCGGAGGGGAGGATAGGAGGGAGGTGTTTCCTAAGGGTGAAGATCCGCTTTAACTAGAGGAATAGAGGGGGGAATCTCCAAATTGGGACACTAGTTCTGGTGACAACCAGGGATTCTCTCCCTTTTGGAGGGATTTCCACTCCCTTTCTATTTTTATTACGGGACAGGAAGTAAAACAGAATCTTACTGGAAAACAAGCATTTTGACAAATGCTATAAGCTTCTACCATATCAGTGACTCAAAAATTAATGAAGCCATTGAATCATCAGCACAGCCAAAAAAAAAAAACTAGCATTTTCAGTTGGCAGAAGTGGCAACTTTCCTACTTCCCCCTGCACAGAAAGCTAGCCTTGTATTCCCTGAAAAATGACATCAGATGTGATACGATTAGCTCCTTCAGAAAAGGTCCGCCAACACTAGGTGCTTAAGTAAGGCTCGCGTTGACGCAGAATTTGAAACTACTTCATCCATACAGCGAAATAGAAAGATGAGATTATGAAGAAAAAAGCAGAACAAGGCTTAAGAATTAATTTAATTACCGCTCAGATTCCTACGCGCTCGCTATAAATCAAATTCACGGCTGGAGTGGAAATAAGATCTATGTTTATCTCTGAGTTCGGTCTCTGTACAGCAAGGAAGGGAAGAAAACTTTGGATAGAACAGAGTGAAAAAAGAAACGTTAATAACTTGGTGGCAAAAGCTGAAACTCTAGAATCACAAACGAAGGCAACTGTTTGTCTTTTTGATTTACAGTCCCGTACGATGTCCTCGATTCAGGAACTGACACCAACACACGGAAATGGTCAACCAGAGGTTACATTACTCACAGAAAAAAGACTTTCAATGTTTCGGCGCTGGAAAGGATTCTCTTAATCGGGCTAAAGTGATTGGCTGGGGTCCATTGGAGGCTCCAAAACATGTTTTTTTCTGTGACATACAACTGAAAGGGAAAGAGCGAACAGGGGTGCTACATTGTCAAAAGTCTTGAGACACCTGCCTTTACAGGCACATGAACTTTAATGACATCCCAGTCTTAGTCTGTAGGGTTCAATATTGAGTTGGCCCACCCTTTGCAGCTATAACAGCTTCAACTGGGAAGGCTGTCCACAAGGTTTAGGAGTGTGTCTATGGAAATGTTTGACCATTCTTCCAGAAACGCATTTGTGAGGTCAGGCATGTTGGATGAAAAGGCCTCGTCTCGCAGTCTCTACTCCAATTCATCCCAAAGGTATAATATCAGGTTGAGGTGCAGGCCAGTCAAGTTCCTCCACCCCAAACTCACTCATCCATGTCTTTTATGGACCTTGCCTTGTGCACTGGTGCGCAGTCATGTTGGAACAGGAAGGGGCCATCCCCAAACTGTTCCCACAAAGTTGGGAGCATGAAATTGTCCAAAGCGTCTTGGTATGTTGACACCTTAAGTGTTTCACTGGAATTAAGGGGCCAAGCCCAATTCCTGAAAAACAACCCCACACCCTTGTCTTCCCGGCCAATACTTGGTACCCACTTCCACACATCCTAGCGGGTGTCGGCTTCACAGAGTCCCGGTTGATGTTTTGAGTGATCCATCCATGATCCCCACATTAAAGGCCTTCGCTGGGTTATAGCCACAAGCTGTTATTTGCTTGCCTTCTGGTAAGCACATATTCCTTATGGTGATCAGCACTCAATGGTGGTGGAAGACTACAATTTATTGTCACAGCATTCTTACTAATATTTTGGTTCACAAATATTTGTGTTTTCTCACTGTATTTTCATTAATATTCATTTTTCATTGTTTTAATTTTCATTTTTATATCTATATTAAGATTTTTAATTTACACTTTTTGGGTCGTCATTCACTATTTTGGATTTATCTCATATACTACCATTATTATTCAATTTTTTTTTATTTGTCTCACATTGGTTTATCACCATTACGTGTATAACCTTTAGCGCAGCTATTGTTCTAACCCCAGACCCTAATCCTCCCTCCACCAAATGATTTGGACCAGTGCAGAAAGCAGAAGCAGACCAGGGAAGAGGGGAGAGCGCCTACTAAGTGTAGCATAAAAATGTATTTATTGTAGAAAACCACAGCTGGAAGTAGGAATTTATATGCATTAAAAACAACACGGCTCTTCAATATAAAACACTGGCATCCTGTGAGTGTCCTTTACTCGCCTAGTCAGCGCTGTCTCCCCATATGTCCAGCTCTGACAGGGACTGCTAGCGTTGTCACATCCAGGAACCATGCTGGATCCCACTGGAAGCGAAGATAACGTCATGGTGGCAGGGTGTGACTATGCGTTTCAGAGCAGACGCACTCCTTTGTCAAGCCACCATGTTCCGAAATGCATAGCCACACCCTGCCATCATGATGACAGCCCTTTATCTGGTTCCTTGTGCACTGCCCTACGGAATCCCACCAAATGTACAACACACACGATAGCTTTTCATTTAGCAAATGCAGTAAGGCCTCATTCACATGGACTCACTTATGCATACATCTGTGGGCAGGGTCAGTTTGGACCTGTGGGATGCACAGGTGTTCCATGCATCTGCATGCAGGCAGTCTCATTCATGTCTATTGGGATGCATCAGCTACACATACACAGCCGCTGGTGGTAATTTGGCAGCTGTGAGAATGCGTGACCTGTCTGCATTCTTGGACATGCACCTGTCAAATTGGGACAAGCAACTGTGTAGCCACTGCATTCTAATACACATGAATGGGACTGCCTGCATGGAACACAATGAAGGCCCTTTGCACAGATGTATGACCAACATCTCGGTATAACCACTGAAAACCCTATGACGTATATGTAAGTTGGCTGAGGCTAAAGTGGGTAATTTGGAGGGATTTCCTCTCACTTCCTGTTTTGCTATGGGACAGGAAGTGAAGGTAAATTCCTCAAAGAGATGGCAAAAAAAAAAAAAAGATGATAGGAGTTATAAACCCTAACTTGCTCCATCCAAAAAAAAAAAACAGGTTTACCTTTGGTTCTACTTTTACCACTTCCTGACCACACTGTAGCCGCATGACTGCTACAGTGCGGTTGGCCAATTCTGAGAGGGTGTCATATAACGTCCTACCGTGATCGTGCCCGCTGTGGAGCACAGGCAGCGCTCTTTGTGATCACTGTGTCCCTTGGGACACAGCTGATCACAGATCGGGGTAAAGGGCCAATCACAGCGGCCCTTTACCATGTGATCAGCTGTGTCCAATCACAGCTAATCACGCTGTAAGCACAAGCCAGTTATCAGCACTCCTTTCCTCATGCTGACAGCATGGGGAGAGGAGAGCCGCTAACCAACTTATGTGAAAGGGACATCTACACTAATTATCAGTGCAACCTCAACAGTGCCCATCAGTGCAGCCAATCAGTGCCACCTACCAGTGCAGCCTCATTAGCGCACATCAGTGAAGGAGAAAAATTACCTGTTTACAAAACTTTATAACAAACTATGAAAAACTTTTTTTTTTATTCAAAATTTTCGGTCTTTTTTCATATATTTAGCAAAAAAATAAAAACCAAGTGGAGATTAAATACCATGATAAGAAAGCTCCATTTGTGTGAAAAAAAAAGATAAAAATGTCATTTTTGGCTCAGTGTTGCATGACAGATCAATTGTCATTCAAAATGCGAGGCAGGGATGGGGTAAAAGTGCCCAGTAGGTAAGTGGTTAATACCACTTTAAGAGAGAAAAATTACAATGTAGCTTGTGTTATTTTTTTTTTTATTTGCTAAAATAAATTTTTTTACGAAGTGGAGTTCTTCTTTATCTGCTTTCCAGCTACACGTTGAACTTCCATAGCAAAGATGTTTTAATCGCCTGCAGACCAGCGCACGCCGATTTACGTCGGCAGAATGGCACTGGTGGGCAAAAGGGCGTACAGGTACGTCCCCTTCGAGAAGCGGTGCTGCGGTCTCCGTGACCGCGGGTCCAGCGGACTCAATGTCCGCCGGGTGCCCGCGATTGTGTCACGCAGAGGTAGAACGGGGAGATGCTTTTGTAAACAAAGTATTTCCCCATTCTGCCTAGTGACAGGACAGAGATCACTGCTCTCTGTCATCGAGAGCAGTGATCGCTGTCATGTGAGGTGTAGCCCCTCCCCCCCACAGTTAGAATCACTCCCTAGGACACACTTAACCCCTTTACCGCCCCCTATGGGTTAACCTCTTCACTGCCAGTGTCATTTACATAGTAATCAATGCATTTTTATAGCACTGATCGCTGTATAAATGACAATGATCCCAAAATAGTGTCTGTCCGCCATAATGTCGCAGTCCCGATAAAAAACGCAGATTGCCGCCATTACTAATTAAAAAAAAAATTAAAAATAAAAATGCCATAAAACTCCCCTATTTTGTAGACGCTATAAATTTTGCGTAAACCAATCAATGTACGCTTATTGCGATTTTTTTTTTTTTTTTTTTTTTATTACCAAAAATATGTAGAATACATATCGGCCTAAACTGAGGAAAAAAAATGTTTTTTTATATATTTTTGGGGGATATTTATTATAGCAAAAAGTAAAAAATATTGTGTTTTTTTTTCAAAATTTTTTTTGTTTATAGCGCAAAAAATAAAAACCGCAGAGGCGATAAAATACCACCAAAAGAAAGCTGTATTTGTGGGGAAAAAAAAGGATGTGAATTTTGTTTGGGTACAATGTCGCACGACCGCGCAATTGTCAGTTAAAGCGTCGCAGTGCCGAATCGCAAAAAGTGCTCTGGTCAGGAAGGGGGTAAAATCTTCCGGGGCTGAAGCAGTTAAAATGGCCTGTTTATGCACAGAACGTCTGCAATAGGAATGATCTCTCACTGTACAATTTTTGTGACAGGTCCCATTTGTATTTAGTCTGTAAAACAAAGAGCTTTCTGTGGCCTTGTAGTGTTGTAGAATGTGTCACCGAGAATCTCTTCCACCCGCTCCAAGTGACCCTCTTTCCCCTCTTGTTTGTTTCAGAGGACCAGAGGTCAGAAACGCAAGAGAAGTTTCATGTTTGAAGAAGAGAAGCCTGAGGTCAGGGTAACACAAGTTAAAAAAGCAGAATCTGAACACGCTGCCTTTTTCAGTTCAGTTTTATTTTTGATTTTATTTTTTCTCTGGTTTGTAGGAGCGGACGCCAAGAGAGAGGAGGAGGAGGCAATCGGTGACTTTACAGAAGAAGCCAAAGTCAGAGGATTTGAGGACAGAGTGTGCTGCATGTAAGGGGATCGGCGACAATGAAAATCTAGTAAGGTATTTAAAACAAAAACAAAAAATGTGACCTCCACTTATTTGGTTAATTTATTTTGTTGTGATACAGGATATTTAAGAGATCTGTATTGTCCAAAAAATCTTTTTGCATCATTCTGTTTATCAGAGGACCAACTAGTCCATTGTCCCTCCCAGATTTACTCTTTGAGTTTAATTCCCTGTTTTAAAGCGGAATTAAATCCTCCTAATGTTTTCAGCCGAGGAAGCTGCCATCTTGGCCTCTGCTTGATCTTCAAATGCCATGATGCTGCACATGTGATCAGTTAAAACGCCGTTCGTTTGATGCTTTGACCCTTTCGTTGAGGGCACAACCAATGTGACACGTATCGGGAATGTAACTGATTTTTGAAACTGTTAAAGTATTTGTTACCCTAAAAAAAAAATTGATCCTGTTCCCTTAAAGCATGTTATGTTAGTGCTTGTGCTGTGTAATTTGGCCCCTTGTATAACCTAAAAAACCTGGCTGATCCTGCTAGTTTCTGTTCTCCCCCCTATAAATTGACCACGGTTTATCATGGCTGCTGAGCCCTGACACCGTGGTCAGTTTACGTGCCTCCGTCATCCGCAGCTCTGCTCTCCCCCGTCGTCGCCCCCCCCCCCCCCCCCCCCCGCCGCCTGCCTGTCTGTTCCAGATACTGTCCGCCCCTCTCCTCCTGCTACTATAAAAAATTACATTATATGTATACCATCCCATCTGTTCTATACCGCTACTGTATGTGTCCCAGTGTCTGTGTTATATAAAAACTATGCCGATTATACCTTATCTCAGAGCGTCTCCCGGCGCTCACGTGACTCCTTGGCTCTCTGCTCCTCCCGCCTGACGTCAGCGGGAGTTCTCGCCTCCTCCTGCTATAGCTGTCAGCCGGAGGGAGGAGAGAGCCGAGGAGTCACGTGAGCGCCTGGAGATGCTCTAAGATAAGGTAGAAATTGGCATCTTTTTTTTATACAACACAGGCACTGGGACACATTAGCATTATGTAACAGATGGGATGGTATACATATGATATGGTGGCTTAACCACTTTAAATCAATTGGGTTTAGTTCAGATTTAGGCCTTCATCACATCATGGTGCAGAGACGTCAGTTTTTCTGCACCTGTTCTGCAAGGGCACAAAAAAACACAATTGTTCTCTGTGCCCTGTTCACACTACCTTTTTTTATGCGCAGGAATCAACGTGTATGCAATTGTCTGCACGGGAAAAAAACAGACCTGACATTCAACATTGGTGTGAACAGGGCACATAACTGACGCACATGAAAACTGATGTCAACGTGCATGATAGCTGATGGAAACTGATGGGAAACTGATGTCTCTGAAAGAAATGGAAATAGTTACCCCCTTTTTTTGGGACTTTAAATGGACCACCGACTCAAAAAATGATGTGTAAAATATGTTCTTTAATATATCAGATTAGAATACAAAAGATAACGTAGATGATAAGGATGCACTACATGTGCTACATGAAACAAATCAACCATGATATGTAGAATAGCATACAGAATGAATGCCCAATTGCCCTTGGGCTACTCTGTCGATGTCTCTGCAAGTGAAATTTGCAAGAAGAGTTTGAAGTTGTTATAGCGGCAAAGGGTGGGCCAACTCAATATTGAACCCTACGGACTAAGACGCCATTAAAGTTCATGTGTGACGGGTGTCCCAATACTTTTGGTAATATAGTGTAGAAAACAAACGACTTAGTTGCAAAAGCTGCCCCAACTATTTGACCTAGCGGATACAAAAGGGACCATCAATGTACACTGACATAGATTTTCAAATTTTTGGAAAATCTCTATGTAGCATTAACAATGGGAATTTTTTTTTTTTTTTTTTTTATCCGCTACATAAGCCTGTACTGTCTGATCTTCCGAAGCAGGTTGTGTGTGACCTCTCTTAGCAACTATTTGTCATCCGTTGTTACTTCTCAATACTTTTGCAAAGAATGGACCTCGGATGTAGTGATATCCCAAGACTGTCGATCATTTTTCTTATTATGTCATCTTTCCGTTGAACTGGGATCTCTGTCTAAGCGTGTGAATGCTTGAATGACTATTGTAGCTGTGTGTTTTTTCTTTTGAGCTTGTATGCCATCAAAGGTTTGACAGTTGCAGGATAACTCCCAAATGTCTTTTCGGCAGGGCTCACCGCTCTTTTCAGCCCAAATCTCTTGGGAGTGCACGGAAATGTAATGCTGTACTGCTTGCCAGTGCTTAAACATATCTAATCTAACAGATGATACAAGATGGTATCTTTGAACTGTCCCACCTTTTTTATTGACTGGTCAAGCATAAATAATTAAAGACCATTTGTGTTACAATTCAGTATTTACCTCCAGGAGACATCTGCTCTGCTTCATCTGTAATTAGCAGTCAATATTCTCATCTGCAGACATTAGGGCTGACGGGAAGGGTAAGTCAGCCATATTGAATCACCCAAAATATTACTGTACTTGTTCTAGGCACCTTTGGTGATCCATTTTTTTGTTTCTAAATGTGGCCGGGAGTTTGTAGACACCTGACCATCGCACCTATTGTGTGACCAAAAGAATGTGAACTCAAGGGAAATGATAGGAAGACAGAACGTCTGTAATGGGTTTTTAGTATTGCGTAGAGCAGTGGTCTCCAAACTGCGGCCCCTCCTTGCCTTTATCTGGCCCTTGGGGCACTATTCCTCCCACTGACACCAACAATGGGGCAATCATTTCTGCACTGACACTAACAATGGGACACTATTCCTTCCACCGACATCAACGATGGGACACCATTCCTTCCACTGACACCAACGATGGGACACCATTCCTTCCACCGACACCAACGATGGGACACCATTCCTTCCACTGACACCAATGATGGGACACTATTCCTTCCACCGACACCAATGATGGGACACCATTCCTTCCACTGACACCAACGATGGGACACTATTCCTTCCACCGACACCAACGATGGGACACTATTCCTTCACCGACACCAACGATGGGACACTATTCCTTCCACCGACACCAACGATGGGACACTATTCCTTCCACCGACACCAACGATGGGACAGTATTCCTTCCACCGACACCAACGATGGGACAGTATTCCTTCCACCGACACCAACGATGGGACAGTATTCCTTCCACCGACACCAACGATGGGACACTATTCCTTCCACCGACACCAACGATGGGACACTATTCCTTCCACCGACACCAACGATGGGACACCATTCCTTCCACCGACACCAACGATGGGACACTATTCCTTCCACCGACACCAACGATGGGACACTATTCCTTCCACCGACACCAACGATGGGACACTATTCCTTCCACCGACACCAACGATGGGACACTATTCCTTCCACCGACACCAACGATGGGACACTATTCCTTCCACCGACACCAACGATGGGACACTATTCCTTCCACCGACACCAACGATGGGACACTATTCCTTCCACCGACACCAACGATGGGACACTATTCCTTCCACCGACACCAACGATGGGACACTATTCCTTCCACCGACACCAACGATGGGACACTATTCCTTCCACCGACACCAACGATGGGACACTATTCCTTCCACCGACACCAACGATGGGA